>JBBYHH010223463.1:0-13278 GCA_038382905.1 Daphne laureola | reverse complement strand
GTGGGTCTTCTAGAAAATTGGATGATTTGTTATGATATATAATACCCTGGAATCACTATACTTAACACTAAACCAACAATACTGCCATAGTTGAACTTCATTGACTCAGAGGTTTTCAATGATTCTCAAAATACGAGGGGAAATTGTATATTATGAAAACCGTTGGGGGTGTTTGACAATTACGCAAAAAAATGTACAATCTGGTTCAAAATCATTAGAGAGAAATTGCATATACTTGAGACAAATTAGGTTGAGTTTTAATTAAACTGCGGTTAGATTTTATTTTGGGAGGGTAGAAGGGGCTAGATTAACAAATTATTTTCTAGAACCACAAATTACTTCCTATATACCCTATACCCCTCAAAATTGGGGGTGACAGCTGCCCCCTCTGGTCCCTTAATAGTTCCGTCCCTGTTGAACTCTAGAGCCAGTCCTGTAATGGTGCTGCTATTGACCCCCTGTCACGATTTCCTGCTGATATCTTTTTATTTGATGTTCAGGTTTTTCTTTTGCATCCTCCAATTAGTGTTAGCAAAGGGACTGATCTTGACATCTCTTTCACAATGGAACGTTCCAAGGAGAATCATCGATTAATGGAGGTTGAGTTCTCTTTTGACATTCAGCAAGAATCTGGCAAGATGATTCCCCCATTCAAAAAGAGGTTCTACATGGAGTGACAGAATAGATAGCCAGTACTGGCTAACATTAACTAAGGTGATTTTAGAAGAGAATGATTCTTTAGAGACTGTTAATGAATACTCTTTGGAAATTAATATTCTAGGAAATTATATTGTTAACCCAAACCAAACAGAAGATGGTTTATATTTGTTTTATTCACTGATCACAACTATGAGAATGTCCTTTTCTTATTTGCAAAATCAAGTGAATTAAACATTTTGGCGAATTCTAGCAGAAGGTTTCTGGTTTTTGCCTAACAATTTGAGTCTTCTCCTTGCAGCCTGCCTTCACATATGCTCAAACCATGTCTGAGCAAAGCTTGGCACAATTTTTGCTTTCCCTACTAAGCTCCTCAAATGTCGAGCTTTACTGAGTGAGAATCTGTCCTGTACTTTTTCTCTTAATTGGGATGTTGGACATGTTCTTTCATCTTCATTGACAACTTCCTGAATTGGCCTCGTTAGGTCTGCACATTCTTTCTGTATTAAGACATTGATGTTGAACAAAGTTTGAATCAAGAAGTGTGCTTGATCACTTTGTTGTTTGTATGAACTTATAGTGTTAATCTTGATGAATTATTACTACCCTTTTCGTAAAAACCAATCCTTTATTGTTTAAGGGAAAGATTCAAACTTTGACTTCCGTTTCGCTAAAAAACGGTTGATTCACATGGAAGAAGTGCATGCCTTTGCGCTCTGCTCAAGCTGCTTGCAACTTAAGCAAACTTGAACCTTTATTTGATCAAAAGTTACTGACTTTATTATTTCAAGTTGTCTCTTATATGTATGTGTAAGTTTAACCTTTGGTCTGCAAAAGTAATCGCCTTTCGACTTCCTTTCATATTTGTATCTTAGATACCCGAAATTCAGACTGGGTTGCTGCTTGCGTTGGTGGAATGCAGAGAGTACTGAGTATTTCTCGGTCCTCCTCCGATGAGTTGTGTGTCGATTTCTCTGCGGATTCGATGCTTATGAATGACTCCGCCATGTCTGAATCATCTAAGAAGGAACTGGCTCTGCATCACAAGCCACCTGCACACAGAGCTGTTCATCTCATTCCTCTTCTGCTCGTCTTCTGTGCTCTCATCCTTTGGCTTTCCTCCTCACCTGTACAAACACCAGTTGACAAGTTAACAATGTAGATGTAGCCTCACCTTGAATTACAGAAGTACCAGATGACAGCAATTCAAGTTTTCTTTTTTTCCTTTCTTTTAAATATATTATTCCGAGTACAACATTTGGTGTTCCATTACTAGTTCTGACCAATATTCCCATGCATGGTTCTGTGTTGTATATTGTACTCCACCCATTCAACAAAGATTGTTGTGTCTTAGTTTGATGTTTTAAATTATAGTGTTTGATTAAAAAATTTACTAAGATAAATAATGAGGCAAAAAAATCAAAAATATATATCTAGAAAATTTAGATTGTAAATTATGAGAAAACATGTGTATCATTTAAATATGCATGTTTATGAATTCATAAAAATAAAGCGTAAATTAAATATTGTGAATATGGTAAAAAAAAAAAAAATGTCATTTTTGTGGGACAAAGGGACTAGTATTTATTAGGAGAAAAGGGTAATTTTGCCATCAAAGTTTACAAAATCTCTAAATTTTCTACTAAAATTTATTTTGAAGCGAAAATGCTACCAATATTTTATTAAAAGGTAAATTTGTCGTTCATGTAATGTGCCACCGGACGATTGTTGGGTATTCAATGTACATTTTGTAGAGTTAATGTTTGTTTTGACCTTAAAATCTGTCACAATTTAAGAGTTGAATTGTTAGCTTTACAAATCTTAAATGAAATTAAAATATTAACCCTAAAAAATGTATAGTCAATATTCAATTAATCGTCCTGTAGCATGTCACATGAGCGTCAAGTGGGATAATTTAACATCCAATGATAAATTTACTCATGCAATAAAATATTGGTGGTATTCTAATTTCAAAATAAACTTCAGTAGCATATTTAGAGATTTTGTAAAGTTCAATGACGAAATTACCATTTACCTATTTATTACATTGGAAGTTGTAAAAACGCGATTTTATTGGTACAAAAAGTTAAAACAGGACTCTAGTGGTACATGAATTAAAGTTACAAGACTACGATATACTCTACTCAAAATAGAGCACAATAAGTAAAAGTCACAGTAATGAAGCGGAAGGTAGGTGAGGCACGACTACGTGACTCCCAATAAAATGTCATGAGGCTTGAAACATGTATCTAACTACAACATCTTCAATCAACCCAATGACAACCAGCCTCCACCAAAACCGCTTCAAGCGAGCTTGTATCTGCTTGGGCCCTCCAAAGATACATATGAGGGCACCAGATGACCTAACAAGGCAATACCAATACTGATCCTCAAACCATTGTGTCCGAGTCAATTTACAACTACAAGCGAACATAGGAGACTCCATACCCCATCCGCCAAAAAACAAACGCAACAATGCTCAAAGTAGGAAGAGCCTCTACTCAGTCCTACCGTTGACCGAAAACCCCCGGCCTTCACCATCTCTTTGACAAATCCCACCATTCCACCATCCCAACCACGAACCACCCCAGCCTCTACCAATACGACCAGTCCCATCAATCACGTGCCGCCCCATGTCCTTCCGCATTCCAAGCCACACCATTCAAACAATCACCACACACTATATTAGTTTAAGAGCCACGTAGGTTTATAACCATGAACAAAAAACTAGGATATGATAACTAGAAGTCTCAAGTTTATAAATATATTTTGTTCGAAATCTTTTCACAATTTTTTCTTAGTACACAAATTCAAAAATAATGACTTCTTCTTTCCTCTTTATGTAAGTCTCGAGTTTGAGTTTTGATATGTAGAAAACATTCCTAAAAGAGTTAGAGTGTGTTGTTTATTACAACTTTTCACAAAAAACCAATAACTATTTAAATTCTAAACATTTTTCAAAAGAGTTTCCTCTCACAAATCTCTTCCAAATTTCAAACCAAACCAGTGTTTAACAAATTGTTGTTGAAACAACTTACCCTTAACCCTTAAAAAGATTTATCGATACTCAATCCAGTACAACCAGGAAAAAAATGTTTTTTTTTTGTTTTTAAGGCAGCTCCATTTTCTAGTGGGAGTTAAACACAACCGGGCCGAGCCTGAGCCTGAGCCTGAGCCCTAGCCCTAGCCTGATCGTGATCCTAATCCAATCCAATCCAATCCAATCCAACCCCACCCCACCCCACCCCAACAAGCTATTCTTAGGGCGGCTGGCATTTCCAACTTGGTTCGCAAACCTCACCTTATTCTTTGTTCCTTTTCTCTCCCAACTCCCTTTTCATTAAACAAAAATAAAGAAAGAAAAAACCATAACCAAATTCCCAATATCTCCACAACCGATCATCTTTCGTCTCTTCGTCCCCTTTCGTCTTCGACAAATAAAGGTTAGTCTCTCCGATTATCGATCCCTGTTTCCTTCTTCGATTCCGATTGTTCTGTGTTTTTAATCGTGTTCCGTCTCCGCCGTAATCGCAATCCTGTTTCGTTGTGTTTCTTGTTCGGATGACATTGATTTCATGCCTGCTGTGAGTAGTGTTCCGTGTTTGTTTCGGGTTTTCGTTGTCCAGAAACGCGAGGAGAATGATGAATACAACGATGATATGCTTTTTTTGAACGTTGATTCGTTCCCGACATGAAGGAGCTATAATCCGCTGAAATTAGTCAATCACTTGTTTGTACAGTCCGATCCTTGTTGTTTTCTTGCGCTTTTTGTTGCTCGGCGGAAACTGTTTTATTATGCTTCCTTCACTTGAATATTGTCCTGCATTTGCTTTGTTGCGTCATATGATCATCCGTTGTGCTGTAGTGGCACAGAGTTTAAAACTGTGTACGCTTTTATACTTCTTGTCATGTACTCCTGTTTTGTTCATGGCAAATTTAGTTGAATCAAAATATTATAGGTTGTTTTACATTGACCTTAGATTTGCGATTTTTTCTGATCTCTTCACCCAAGATTATGTGGTCTGTGAGATGCATGATGAATTGTCTTTAGCTTTTGGATTCCTGTGTCGTTCAGCAATCAATCCTGTTGTTTCAAATGGATTTGTTTTGTTCTCAGTCTTTCTTATCAAACATTTCTTTGATTTCATCCCCTAACCCCTGAAATTTCAATGTGCATTAACTAATTTACCTTGTTGACATCTCCAGCAAACCATGAAATTCAGAAAAGGAGCTAAAGTTGAAGTGTTGAGCAGATCAGTAGTCCCACCAGGCTCATGGCGTTGTGCTCAAATCATTTGTGGCAATGGCCACTATTATACAGTCAGATATGAAAGCAATTTCGTTGCTGAGGAAGCTCAAGTAGAAAGGGTATCCAGGAAGGTTATTAGGCCTTGTCCCACGGTCATTGACGTTTCTGATAGTTGGATTTCTGGGGATGTAGTGGAGGTGTTACACAATTTTTGCTGGAAGATGGCCACAATCCAAAAAGTGTTGAACAGAAAATACTTTTTGGTTAGGTTGCTTGGGTCTTCTTTGGAGTTCAAAGTTAACAAGTCTGATATCCGCTTGAGACAATTATGGCAAAACAACAAATGGGTTGTGGTTGGGGAGGTAATTTCTTAATCTGCTATACTCTTTGGTTTATTGTTTCATGCTGTCTTTTTCATGCATTTGGTTTTATTTTCCCTGTGTACCTTGGAATTGGTAGTCTCCATTTGATGAATGCTGTAGGAGTTACGTGATTTTCTTTCTCTAGTTCATTAAGCACACGAATAATTATGTGATTACACTATTCTAGATAGGCCTTTTTAGGCTAGTTAGTATTCTCTCATTTTTATCTTGTTTGCAGTCCTTTCTTCTTCTGATGTTCTAAAAAGTGTTTTGTACAAAGAGACTTTAATCTGGACTCTGAATTGTAACTATTTCGAAAAGCATTCTAAATATATAGTATTGATTTTATTGCCTAACATTTGGTTTTTATTTCTATACAGGATTGTGACAGCTGTGAAGATAAAGTGTGCAAGCCTTCGATGTTTAGGCATGATCAGAATGTTAGCATTCAAGTTCAGACAAGGAACAAACAGACCAATTATCTTGTGACGGACACTTGTTTTGTCCCATTGAGGAATGAAGTAGATCGAAATAGTTCCCTCCTTGCCTCTAGAAACCTGAAAAGAGGATTTTGTTTTGATACTGAAGATTATTCTGGAACTGGCAAAAAGTTGAGAGCTGTGCAGAAAGATGACAAACGGAGGCAGTTGATTATAGAAAATCATTCCAAACATGACCAGGTAGATGCTAGAGTTAAAGGTGAAAAACTCATGTCTGTTTGTGTTAACAGGACAACTGGGTTGTCTGAAGTGGACATAGGGAGGACAAAACCAACTGGAACTCTTGGATCTTCTTTTGCTGAAAACTTAATATCCAGAGACGCTGATAGTGTAACCTGCTCTGTTGGTAGCTGTAGTGAAAATTTCTATAAGGTTCCTCATCATGTTTCTACAGGTCCTTTTGAAGATTCTGACGAGTTGAGTGATGCTGAATCTATATGTCATTTCAGAGATGAGGAAGAAAGTTCTCTCCCAACAACCGAGGAATTAGCAGCTGAAGTCCATAGGTTAGAGTTGCATGCCTATCGTTGCACTATGGAGGCATTACATGCATCTGGGCCATTATCTTGGGATCAAGAAGAATTAGTGACAAATCTTCGTCTTTCTTTGCATATATCTAATGATGAACATTTGATGCAGCTGAGGGACTTAATTTCTAGATAACAGCAGTTACACTAGATGCCTCTTTAAGTATATTTGTTCATTTGTCAATTTTCACCCGTAGCTGTAGACAGTGATAAAAGATCAAAAGATCATTCAGTAGGCTTTTTTTTGGTGTAAGATATTGGACGAAGTGTCCTATCAGTTCATTTTCTTTATTGCATATAGTGATTTACAGTGAAATTAATTGTAAGACAACTGCAGTGGAAAATTTTCAAGATCATCATGTATCAGTTTGTCTATTCGTATGTCCTTGATTCTCTTGCTCTTCTCTGAACTTCTCTTTTCATTATGTTTCCAAGCCTTCTTGGTAATAATGCTGGAAATTTCATGCAAGGAGTCGTACTTGAGGTGCTGCATACCATGACAATGCCTTGAGTGTATCAAAACTAATTGTTTATTTTGATGTTAATTTGTGTACTGCCTTTTGGTCGGGTTTGGTTCATTTTTAAGATGAATGGTGCTAAACCTGCTTTCTGTTTATTGTTTGTGCATTTCCACTTTGGTATGGATATTTTTAAAGAATCTGGCGTATCGCCATTAACTGAATTTTAGAGAAAGCTGTTGTGTGCTCTCTGGTTGATGTGAATACCCAACAGGGTTAGCACTTGACATGTACAGCATGAAGTTTTATAATGGTCTTTTCGAAGGTCTTATTGACACTTAAATGAATTTTCCAGGGACTGAAGTGTGGGTGGCGTGGACATCTCACTTCCTCTGTCCAAAGATGGTTTTGGGGTTTGCAACCTTGTCTCTTGGTTTCAGATAGTGGGGAATTCATGGGGGGATGCTATGATGGGCCTCTATATTTCTTCAGTGCATGTGCTGAATTGATACTCCCATTTCAGGTCTGCAAAGCAAGACCTATATTTCTACATAGCTCCAGCATACCAGTCTTCTGTGATGCAATGGTTCTCACAAGGTTTATCATTTGAACCGTCGAGTGAACTCCATGCTGGAGATTATTTGTTCACTGGTGCATGTTCCAATTCCTTATTGTTTTTTTGTTATTGAAACCACCTAAAAGCTTATCTCCTACAGGTTTTTTAGTTTCTTGAGCAAAATAGATTCTCATGGAATCTGTTAAACCTAAAATTTATTCAAGATTGTCTGATGTTAGTTAAAATATTTGGAACCTTTTGTTGACATAAGTAAACTCAGTGATTGGAAATAATTACACAACTATGGTAATGAGTCTGTCCACATGCATATACTACCTCTGTCCCTGAATAATTGTCCTGTTTGACTTTATTATTTCAAAGTTCATTGTTTGACTCAAATTTTAACAAAGATAAACAGTTTTAAAAAATTCGAAAAAAAATATATTTGAAAAATTTAGATTGCAAATATGAGACATCCATGAAATATTTCATTTTCAATGTCTAAACATTTATGAAAAAAAATTATAAATTAAATACTGTGAAACTGTCAAAACAAATGAGATAATTTTTTAGGGACGGAGGGAGTATTTGGAAAACAAAATTCTCCATTATTTGAAAGTTAATTTTATAATCAAACAATTACAAAAGAAGTTTGGAGATAAAAATTTAGAAAAAAAAAATCACAAGTAAACAGATACTAAGATTGCTGAAAATCTGACGCAAACTGGGAAAATATACGGTACTCCCTCCATCTCACAAATCAGGTTGTCACGTTACTATATTAAGTTGTTCCACAAGTTGTCAACTTCTTTAAAATAGAAACTTTTTACCATCATTTTTATCAAATTATGATTATTTATCTTTATTATTTTAAACATTGGTTTCCATTCACCTTTTTTATATCATAGGTAAAAAAGTCAACACACTACTATTTTCTCATTTTCCTTAATATATCTATCCAAACAAATCCTACAAATTTTATGGGAGGGAGAGTAATACTTTTGGCCATCTACATATATATAAAAGTTCACAAGTACCGTAATACATTATGCATATGAAATAAGTATAAGTTTCTTAGTGTGATTTAGCTAAAAGTACGTATGGCTAAAAAGTTTATAAGCTAAGGTGAAAGTTTCCAGTTTTACTAAATAAGTTTATACTAACTAGTTAAAGTGAATCAGTTTTACCAGCATTGCGACATGTGCAGGCAAGCAGGGGTGGGTGGTCATCGCCAGGTTTGAGCTGAATGTCGGGATTAGTTTCTTTTCTGAACTGCAAACAAAGCCTCTTCAAAAAACCTACCTTCTTTTCATGTTGGTTGTTTTCTTCATAAAATTGGATACATTTTGATACTTTCTCGTACGTCTTTAAAAAAAGAAATTCACACGTTACTACTTTAATTTCATACATTAGTGGACAATATTTAATAACAAGTAATTAAACAAATGAAAAAATGATGATTGATAGTTAGAAAACCTACATTAGCATTCTCGTGGAATGATGGCGCTGTCCAATGGTCATGACATTTTTCAGTTAATAAATCAACCAACTTTTTACCTGAATCGAAGCAACCATAAGCATAACTGAACAACGCTTCCGAAATTTGAATCTTTGTAACAAAAACCGCAAAATACCGGCCATCTTGCCAGCATGTATATAGACCACCGTATAATTAACCTGTTTCAGAAAAAATAATTCAAAAAAAGATATTAATGGAATGCGGAAGTAAAAGTAAATAGCTAGTAATAAATATGAATACCCTACTGAACACAAGTCAGACCACTGACGGTGACGGTGAGACTAACCACCGTTAGAGAAATATTCAAAAAAAAACTCAATGAAAAAACTCAAGTGAGGTTTAGAGAAATATACAAAAAAAAAAAAAAAAAGGTTTTAAGATTGAGGCTACACCCCTTAAAATGTGCTAAAGTGTGTATCTTTATCTATAATCCTAATTATTACACAAAACCATCTAAATTACGTTATCCTAACAGCCTTCGTGTTTGCCGGTGTCATCTCCCGTGTTCACCTATTGGCGCCAACATGTAAGCTCTCCATTGTGCTTCACCAGTAGCAGGCGGCAAACAACCCAGGATTCCGCCACTAGCCGTCGTATTTCATCATCATTCACTAGCAACAACCGTTCTTCACTGCTATCCTTCACCGTCGACGACGCGAAACAATGAATCTTTGCGATTCCATCCCACTCTTCATCCCAATCAACAACTAAAGTGTTGAAAAACTATCCGCATCCGTCGGTGCTTGATTCCCAACCAATTTCTCAGTTGAATGACGAGATTTGTTCAATGACCTGGAACTGCAACTTGCTGCACCTGACATAATTATGATGCGCCTACATACCTTAATGATGCGTCTTCAACTTATTATGATACACCCGTTTATAACAATGATGAGACCTGGAACTGTAACTTGTTGCACCTCACATAATTACGATGCGCCTACGTACCTTAATGATGCGCATTTGAATTACTATGATGCACCCGTTTATAAAAATGATGAGACCATAAACTGCATACAAATAATCATCAAAGCTATATATAAAAATGAAGTTATTATCATAATATAATAAGGTTAACTAAGTGTTTAATGTCACCAACCTCAATAGTTTTTGAAATGGCTTTGAGATTTTTAAAAAATGGATTAGTAGTTGTTAGTGTTGTGCATTATTTTTCTGTAGTTCTTTGTTTACATTAAAATTGTATACATCATAATTTTCTACATCTCTGCTAGTAATAATGTGGATTGGTTTACATCATAATGGTACATCCTCTTTATTTTAACGGTGTATCATACTGTCTCATGAGCGCATCATATTTGTTAGTAATAATGTGAAATACTTGGTTTAAATTATAATGGTGCATCATTTTTATTGTAAATGTACATCATACTGTCTCATGAGCGCATCATATTTGCTAGCACTAATGTTGAATATTTGGTTTAAATCTCAATGGTGCATCATCTTTATTAATACGGTGCATCATAGTATCTCGTTGACGAATCATAATTTTCTACATCTTTGCTAGTAATAATGTGGACTCTTGGATTAAATCATAATGGTGCATCACACTGTCTCGTGGGCGCATCATAAGTGTTTGCTAGTAATAGTGTGGACTACTTGATTTAAATCATAATGATGCATATCATTTTTATTATAACATCGCAGATATCATACTATCTCATGGGTGCATCATAATTGTTCTTTGCTAATAATAATGTGGACTCTTGGGTTAAATCATAATAGTTCATCATCTTCATTAATTGTAACGGTGCATCATATTGTCTCTTGGGTGCATCATAATTGTCTACATCTTTGCTCATAATAATGTGTATTATTTGGTTTAAATCTCAATGGTGCATCATCTTTATCATACCGGTGCATCATACAGTCTCGTGGGCGCATCATATTTGTTCTTAGCTAGTAGTAGTGTGACTACTTGGGTTACATCATTAATAATAGTGCATCATCTTCATTGTAACGGTGCATCATATTGTCTCGTGGACGCATCATAATTGTTCATCTTTGTTCATAATAATGTGTGCTTATTTGTTTAAATCATAATGATGCATCATCTTTATTAAAACGACGCATCATACTTTATCGTGGGCGCATCATAATTGGCTTGAACAACTTTGAACATTTCATTTTTCTTCATATCTCTATTATGTCAGTTTTGTGTGGTGGCGCATCATAATTTTTCGACAGTGCATCATACTTTGTCAAATGTGCATCATTTAGTTATTCAGGCGCATCATAATTACTCGTGAAGATAATGTGCCAGAGTCTGAATTTCTATCACCGGAAGAAGGAGCATCTGTAGATTGTTGCCCATTTGAGAGCCGTCGTGATGAACGAAGGAGGATCAGTTCGATCTGAAGCCAAATCTGGTGTCATCGTATCCAGCGGATGCACATCATAATTGCCCGGTGTACTAATATGCGGTGGCCGGTGTTTTTTTGATGCAGTTCCGACATTATCGTGAAGAAGGAAGGAAGTTGTTCGGATTTGATGCAATTCCGGTTTCGTCGCGAAGAAAACTACTGGATCAGAGTGATTTATTACCAAATTCGGGATGCTCGCGAAGAAAGGAAGACCATCGCGTGAATCCGGTCTTTTTCGGCGGATGCTACAGGACATGCTGGTCCATCTTCTTCCACCTTCTCTTAAGGTGTGCTATAGTATAGTTTGCATACGCATACTGTATAGCAACTCAAAAAAACAAAACTCCTTAGACTAACCACCGTTAGATTTTCCATTAAACTTTTAGGTTTAATTACAGAAATTGGGTGATAAGTTTTTTAACCCTAACAATTCTACCCTAACCGTTTACCCTTTACACTTTAAACCCTTCTTTCATTTTCCCACCCTTCTCCATTCCAACTCAATGTTTTCTGCTCTTCAAGCTCAATTTGCCGACCATGGCAAGCTCAACCTCAAGTTCCTACTGCTAGGTCTCAACCGAAAAGTTCCAAGTTCTGACAGATCCGACCCAGTGCTTCACCTTCATATTCACTGTGCGTTGGCATATCAGCTCTCCTCCGATCCTCCGACGACCAATCTGACGTCAACGGCCATTTGCAGTGACGACGGACGGCTCCAACATCAAAGTGAGATTTTTGTTTCATGTAATAGGAGTGTCCGATTAAGGGATGACGGAGTAATTTAAAAGTCTGATTTGAATTATGTTTGACAATTAAGGATTAAGGATGGGTGTTCTTCGACGTTGTTCGCTATGAGCCAGTGTCGTCACCACCTTCACCATCTTTCATCGTTTCATCATCTTTCAAGCCATTACATCTGTTGAATTAATTGATTTAGAACATCAAACATGGTTGATCTAGCTGTTGGCTACCCAAAGTAATGCAGTTTACTACAATTATGTTTTCTTTTATTACATCAGTTATGTTTTAATCTTTTATTGCAGCAGTTTTAGGCAGAGTAATTACTGTCTTGCTGTAATGTGTCTGTTTCTAGGAGTTATTGTCTATTTTCAGCAGTTACAAAACTGCAAGTACTCTAATATCTCTATTTAAGTTGAATGTAGTGAAGTGGAGTTTTTGTGTCTGAAATCTACTTCTCTTTCTATAATTTTATGTTTTCTTCTCCTACTCTCTTCAAAAACATCCATATAAATTCTGCAGATTTTAGTTTTCTTCATCTTTTTTATTTTCTCCTCTAAAAAAACTAACAGATTTCAGTTACGTACTTCAATCAAATCAAATCATAGGCAAAACCCCGTATATCAGTCACTCAACTTTTTGATTTGATTTGATTTGACTTCATCCAACTGTAATCTGAGGATCAAACTTCTCTTGTGTAACTACAACTAGTGTAAATATCCGTCTACAAAACGGGATCACTTTTTATATAATAATAAAATAATAATCCAAAATCAAATAAAAACACAACATATCTTAATCATTTAGTGTCAAATTTTGAATAACTTTAATGTTGTATAGTAATCTAGACATAAAAACAAACACAGCAAAATGTTAGCCCACTATTTAAAGTGTAAGTTCTATGATTGGATGAGGTTCAACTATAACTCTACAAAATCACATTAGAAAAGGAATTAGTACCACCATAACGTTTTTTGTTACACCATTTTTTACAAACCATAATTCATGATTTATTTTTTCCAATACGAATCTAACATGTCATTTGGATCATTTTTGTTGTTACTCGCCTGAGTTCCATCAAGTTCTGGACGTGTAAAACTCAATGACATTTCATGTGAATAACTGTTTGTATAGACACAACGAAAAATATTATTTAGCACAGTATCACATGTAAAAACATTTCATTGTCTCAATCATGCAGTAGACTAAATAGTAAAACTTACATTCCTTAAATTGATAAATATATATAAACTACAATGCACTAACCATTTCTTCGGTGATTCAATTGACTCATCTTCAACACGATCTACGTGTTTGCCGAGAAAACTTGT
>JBBYHH010223352.1:0-13278 GCA_038382905.1 Daphne laureola | reverse complement strand
CAGCAGGGCAGGCCACACGACGATGAACGGCGGTGGAGAATGAACGGTGGATGGAGGGCAAACCTACTAGAGGCAGAGATGAACATAGCGGCGGCGCTAGGTCACAGAGAATATTGAATTTGAAGTTTTAGATTTTAACATTTCAGTTTTTCAAAATTTTGAAAATAAAATTTTCTTTTTTAAATAATTAATTATATATATTAATTATTTATAAAAGAAATTTAAAATAAAAATTTTAAAAAAATTTAACAACTAGAGGGACCTAGTGATGTGATTTTAGTTTTCAAAGTTGTGTGAGTTTGGATAACTTTCAACAAAAATCAATCAACGGCTATTATAGACAAACATCTCTCTACAAAACCCATCAGTCATATATCAACAGTGATCATTGAGATTGAGTGTGATTATGATTCAAAAATCAATAATGAAATGTATGGATAGTTTTGTAACTTTTAGATACCTAAGAATCCCTAAATTACAAAAATTTAGGGACCCTTATTTTACCCAATAGTCAACTAATAGTTAGTTTATGATTAGTTAGGAAAATTGTCACTTCCAATTTTCATCCGTAAATATTTGGATATATAATTAATTACTCTTTCCGTTTTCTTTTAATAATTACATTTTTTTTCAGTATTTAATCTATGTATTTTTTTCTTTTACATTTTAATATATAAAATTAAGTAACATATATACATAAGACAAATCAATGTGTCTAATTTTTAGAAATATTTTTTTCAATTTATTTAAGAGATTTATTCTTAGTAAAAAATTAAATCAAAGAAAAATTTGAAAGTTAAATGTAATTATTAAATAAGGATTGAGGGAGTATTTATGATAGAAATCTTTATTTAAATATCAGAGAACTCTAGTATTAAAATGAAAATTTTCAAAATAAGGTTCTTTATCTTCAAGTTCTCTAATATTTAAAAAATAATATTCTTCATTTTTAAATAACTAGTTATGCATCTAAACAAAAAAAAATGGAATGCAAGAATTTCGTAATTAGTTATTAAAGAGAGAAAACCTTATTTTTAAAATTTTGTAAAACTCTTTATTTCAAAGTTTTTCATTTTAATACTTTCAAAATTTCGAAAACAAGATTTTCCATCACTTAATCACTAGTTATACATCTAAATATTTACAAAAGAAATTTAAAATGATAATTCTAGAAAAATTTCATAACTAAACAACCCTGAGCTTTTTTGTTTTCTAGAAAAAAAATCTTTTTCTTTTCTGTTTATTCTTTTCTATTTATTGCTGACAAGATGTCGTTTAACCAATTTTACGAGTTCAGCTTATCTCCTGTTAATGGAGGAAGTAGTGGGCATGGATTGCTCACACATCAGCATAAAAAGTAGACAACTTGATTTTTATGAGCAATCTATGCTCACTGCTTCCTCCATTAACAGGAGAGAAGCCTAATCTCAATTTTACCAGCAAACTTGATTGTGTGTGACTGTGTGTGTCATTCTCTTGGGACATTGATGCAGAAACATCAAACATTTACATTGTCTATACATGGCTGTTTTCCTGTCTTTTTGTAACATACCTACAGGACTGAACAGGCCGAAGTAGCCAAAGACACTGCAGTTTCAGTGTCTTCATCATAAGCTTAAACATCACAGCATTCCATGTTACAACTTACAAGTGCCAACGTGTAAATGTTTATCAAGGAACATACTACAGTTGCTACATGACCCAACCTGGTGGTTCAACTGCATTGCCCATCTGTCCTAATGAAATCCCTTCTCCTGAACCCTCTTCTCATTCTTTCTACACAGCTGATGAAGATATCAGAGACCTCATGCTTACCATAGCACTTCATCTTTCGCGCTAATTCTTCAAGTACATCAGGCTTTCCTGCTCTGGAGAAATCGACTGCAAATTTATTGTAATCAAGATGAGGAGCTTTCATCCCTTTCTCTAACATTTCCCCCAAGTACTTAAAAGCCTCACCTGATCTCGATTGACTGATTAACCCGCCAATGAAAACGGTGTATAAATTGTCATCAGGGCAAATCCCCTTATCTCTCATCTCATCCCAGACGGCGTAACCCATTTCGAATCTTCTCACCTGAAAGTAAGATTTCATGATCATGTTATAAGTGTGAACTGTTGCCTGAATCCCGCAATGTATCATCCTCTCGTATATTCTCGCTGCATCATCCGGCATTCTTCGCCTTGCATTAGGAGAAGGCCCCTTGGCCTTCATGACCTCAAACAACTTAATTGCATCAGATTTCCTCTTACACCTCAACAATCCTTCAAGCATGACATTGGAGACCACAACATCTGGCTTGAATCCTTTATCAGTCAGCTCATTCCACACTCTCCCAGCATCCATCAAACTCTTTACTTTGCACCAGCCATGAATCAGAACTGTGTAAGTAGTCAAATTCGGTGTAAACCTATCCTTCAGTTTATCGAAAAGTGCTTGTGCTTCCTTCCCAAGCTTAGCCCTCCCAAGGCTATCAAGCAAGCAATTGATAGTATCAGCCCCAACCTTGAACTCATGCTTCTTCATCAACTCAAACATCCCAACAGCTTTCTTCCTCTCCTTTGCAGCTGCAAATGCTTTAATGGCAATCAGAAATGTCTCCATAGTCAAAAGCCCCTTACTACCCATTTCCTCGAGCATCGCCACCATGCTCTCGAACTGTCTGTTCTTTGCTAAAATATTCATCATCGAATTATAAGTCCTAGAATCATGACCAAACTCTGGCCTCTGCCCTGCCCAATAAAAGAACCTCAATGCTGGTTTCCTAGCATGCCTGAACCTATTCAAAACTTCCACAACCAGATCCTGTGATAATTCAATCCCACATTCATCTAAAACCGCCTCCATGTTCCGGTCTAATGCAAACAACTCATCAATCACTCTGCAAACCCTACTAACTTCTGCAGGATCAGCATTGGATTTAATAGTGGTATCAGCCTCAGCTTCACTATCAGAGTCTAGATTATCATCACTAGTACCACTGCAGATACCTCTATAGCTAAAACCCAAATTACTCAGATTGGAAGACAGATAATTTGAACCAAGCTTCAGCAATTTTTCTTGTGGATGATATAGTGGAGAGGGATGTGACAAAAGAAATGGAACTTGACGAAGAGAATGACTGAGAGAACGATGAGCAGAAGAATGAAGCAGATAAGACAGGGGAAGAGAGCTACCACGAGGAACGCACATTTGCCGTCGCCGCCGTCGTTTTTGTCGTAGCTCCCATCTCTGATCGAGAGAGACCAGCTTCTCGGTAGATTTGAATCCGCCATGGATGACGGTGGTGTAAGGTCTCGAAAGAGGCAAACAATCTGAAAGTTGACGAATTCTCAGATACGGAATCATCAAGTTTCCATTTAACCGGGGGAGAGAGATTCGTGCTGCCGTCGGCGGAATTGAGAGGTACGGCGGCGATTTTGACTGGATTGAATCGTGAACTGGACTTGGATCTGAATTCTGGAGAGAAATTGTGTTTATGTTTGAAGAGCTCCCTATACTATTATTGATTATTCATTTAGAGCATTGGACTCTGAAAGGTGACAATTAATTTCTTTAAAGTTTTCACACTTTCTTTCTTTAGTAAAGACCTACATATCTATTTTTTATTGTAGCTAGAATTGATGAAAGAAAGAATATTGTCATTTATGAACTTTACAAAAGAATGTTGTACAATTGATCATTGATACTTACAATTTGTTATTTTGTCTCATACATATACAAATGAAAGGGAAAAATTAGGGGTATGTTAGAGAGTGTGGTGACGTTGTTGTGTAACTTCAGCCCCATCCAATTCATTAGGTCTCTGATATTCATCAGACGCCTGACATATATTGACACATTGAAATATTATATTAGTAGGTAATTTAATAGATATGATAGTAAAAAGGTAGAAAAGAGATATTTACACTAAACATGATGGTATCTCTTGATGATGTTGTTATGGAGAGCTGTAATGGTCCTGACCAATATGTACATTGGGATTATAATTCCACTAGCTCCCAACATGAATATCTGCAATTATATATCCATGTCAGCAAAAAAGGGCTATACATTTAATCTTAATGGGGTGATTGAGTATTGATTGGGGAGATCAGGTACTTAACTGTAATTAGAGAAAATGGGTAATCTTTAGCCCCATCTTTGACTACATCAACCAAGTGTTTGAAAAGCAGTATGAAGGTAACCTGCCAAACAGGAATTGTGTTAACTAAGCAGTCTAAAAGAAAGAAGAAAAGGGACAGGAAAAAAAAAAAAAAAGTATTAATATCTACAATCATTTAATTTTATACTCCTGAAATTAATAAACAATAGTAATAATTTGGAATTCATCATTCTTCCACTGAATTATTACTCCCTCTATCAATTTTTAATATTTTTCTTTTTTATTATCTAATTTATATATTTTTTTCTTTAATATTTTATTATATTAAATTAAATAATTTATATACATATAATAAATTAATTTTATTTTTTTTAATAATTTTTTTTAATAAAAATTTAAATTAAATAAAAATTTAAAAATCAAACATAACAATTAAATAAAGAGTATTATACTCTTAATATTGTATACTTACGGTAAGAGCGAGAGAGCGGAGGCGATAAGCGCAAGTTGGGTTGGAGAAGTGCTGTTCATCCTGCAGCATTTGGGCTTGGGCTTGGGCTTGGGCCTGGGCCACATCATTCGCGAATATCTCCTCCCTTTCAACTTCACCTCTCGGAACTTCCAGGCTATCCCTTTTAGGGTAATATTTGTTTTACTTCACCATATTACAACTCCCAAAAAGAAAAAAGGAAAAAAAAAAACTATAAAAGACTTCTAACTCTTAACGCAACATTTAAGGTTGTTACGAGAAAGACCTTAAATAATGTTTTAAACTTAAAGATAATAAAATTATTAAAAACTCATGTAAAATTAAAGTAATGATTTGGTGGATAAGAAATAATGGCTTAATTATTGTTTATTCCTATGAACTATTATGAATCGCTTTTTTTGGTCCCTATATTATAACTCGAAGCTACTCAGTTCTCGAACTATTAACATCAAGATAATTTGGTCCCTTGACTCAGTAACTCGTCACGTATGAAATTAACAACGTTAATCTTTGACGGTTTAGTGCCTAATTTATACGAGTTTAAAAGTTTTAGGGCAGTAGTATATAAAAAAGATGTAATGGGACCAACCCAATAATTTATGTATTGGAGAGGATCGAGAAAGAAGAAAGGGGAGAGATTTGAAGATAAATTAGACCGCAAAATTTTATACTTTTAGGTATCTATGAAATGTTCACGAAATTTCGGGGATCATTTTAGGTATTTCATCTTAGGTCAACTAATAATGAAAACGGTCAAATAACCAAATTATCTCGATATTAATAATTTAATGACTGAATAGTTCTGAGTTATAATACAAAGATCAAAGAAAACGATTCACGATAGTTCAGAGGAATAAACAATAATTAAGCCAAAAATAATTGGTGTGAGAAAAGAAAGGAACTAATTGGTGTGGAAAAAAGAATAGATTAATAACTAGCAAAGAAAGATAGAAATAATTGTAAAATTTGAAAATAGCAGAATATTAGAAGTGAAAGAAAAAAAGTCATCAAAAAAACAAAAAACAAAAAAAAACAAAAAGAATTCTATATTGGTCATAATTGATGGCGTTATGTTTCATTGTTTTGGGTCTACACACGTAAAAAATGAGGCGGAAGAGAAAGGTATGTTCTTCTTCCCCGTACAATTCTATTCTATTACTCCGTTACCTCAAAATTATTGAATCATTTTTTTTATTAATTTTTTTTTAAAAAATAATTTTTTTTTTATTTAATAAATTTTTATATATAAATTTATCTAGTTATCTTTTTATTTTTCTCTTTTATTTATCAAATTAATATAAAATTATCTTCTCTTAAAATAGCACGATTAACAAACATTCAAATAACATTTTATCTGTTGATTATTAAATACATTACCGAGTGTCTCCTCATTCTATGAAAGTGATTATCTTAATTATCTTGACAACTTTTAGAGAAAACAATAATTTGAATATTAAGGGATTATACTGATGTACAACAAATGTTTATGTTTCAATGGTATCAGAGTCATCCGATCATATATATATATATATATATATATATATATATATATATATAAATATCAAAAGTAAAAACCAAATGAAAGTGTACCGGATGGTGAGTATGGTTTCCACCGCTGGCGGTGGCTTCTTCTTCTTCTTCTTACAAGTTGCCGTGTAGCCAGGCTCAAACCCCTGGACCACCACACCATTCACTAAATTAATTAATTCATTCATTGTACTCTTCCTTAATACTGTAATACTAATAGCATTATCATGTGTCAAACTTGTGGTGCTCAATTGACTTTTCCATAATAATTCAATTCCTTCCGACATGCAAAAACATTCCTTCAGTTTTTTAAATACTGGAAAAGATGACAATTTCAGGAAACAAGAGAGATTCAAAAGAGAAGAAAACCCAAATTCACATTTGAAGAAAACAAGAAACAGGGGAGACAGAACAGAAGTGGACTCTGTTTTTCGTGTAACAAATTTAACCTGGAGACATATTTCACATCTCGTGTTGCCCTTCTCCATACACCACCTCTGTATGCAATCTCTGTGTGCAAACTGAGAAATTGAAACAACAACAAGAAGAAGAAAGTTAGAGAAAGAAATTACAGAAAAGCAATCAATACAGATGGTATCTTTCTGTTTGTTTTACTCCTAGTATTTACCTTTACAGTTCCAGAACAAGCACAAGGAGATTCCAAGTTTTGAGACTCTTCTTCTTCTTCTTCAAGGCAAATCCTACAGTGTCTAACACCAAAACAATCATCATCCACCAACAACAACACCTCTGCCATTTCTTTTCTTCTCTGCTTTCTGGAGAGAAAAAACAAAAAGAAAGAAAGAAAGAAAAGAAACCGTCTTTCTTAAATGGTCGGAACTTGGTTCCCCTGTTTCGCTTTCTACAGAGAGAGACTGGACTATAAATATATGAAAGAAAAAGAAAAAGAAAATAATGTGGAATTCCCGGATTTGCCCTCCATGTATTTTCAAATTCTGGTCACGGGAAAGGAAATAGTATGGTACTAGGTTGTACTGGGAAGTTAGTCTATTATGATCCGTGTTACCAGGTTGGATGTGTTCTGACCAAACCTCAGACTTTTTTGGATGAAAGCTGGTAAGTTTTGTTATGTTATTAATGCAGTCTAACGGAAAGTTGATGAACCAGATTAACCACTGCCAAGCTAACCACCGGACCAGAAAATGTTACTACTTTCTCAGTTTGAAATCTTTTGCAATATTTTGATTTCGAACAATGATCAAAGTGAAAAAAAGAAAAAAAAGAAGAGCTTTTGAATAAGAAGAAATATGATTAAAATGATAAATTATTAAATTTCTTTTGAAAAAGCTTAACAATAAAGAAAACGTTGCAATTCTTTTAGTTGTGGAAAATTTTCTAACTTTTTCATTTCTAATTTCATTCGTAAATACTTGAATGTATAACTAACTATTAATTAATAGAAAACTTTATTTTTCAAACTTTACTAAACTCATGAGTTAAAATGTCCAAAGTTTAAAAAATAAAGTTTTCCACTCATTAATAATTAGTTAAACAACAAAGAACATTTACAAAAGAAATTCAGAATGAAAAAAGAGAAAAATGTTCCACAACTAAACACATCCTTACGGACATTCAAAAAAAGAAAATATTACAATAGAAAAGTGACAAAAAAAAGTATTTTAAAAATAAAGCGGTTAATATTGACTAAATTTCAGTTTTTCTAGATGACATATAGTTATTGGTTGACCAAGAATTTAGAAGGGAAATTTACAATTAACCCGCTCAAGTCCCCTGCCCCCCCAACTTACAAAATCTCCCTTAAGATTTAGTGAAAACTATAAAAACCTCCAAAGTTTACTTAGTTAAGTTTTTTGTTAACTTGTTGATTTAATTACGGGTAAACTGTGTCATTAGTCCCTTAACTTTACTAATTATTTTATTCAGATTATGTTTTAAGAATTTGTCATGTTAGAGTCATTTAACTTTGGTTTTTATACATTTGTAGTTCTTCTGTTAGTTTCACCATTAACATTTTTGTTTTCTTTGATGTTTTTACGTAAATACCCTTAAAATTATATTTTAATTACATATTTTATAAAAAGATGATCATTAAACTTTTCATAATTGTTCATATGAATCCCTAAAGTTTTTTTTTTCTTTACACTTTTAATTTCTTCCTTCTCAAATCTCAAATCTTTAAACTTTATGGTGTCTCTCTAAATTCCTGGTCTCTCTCGATTCATAAAAGACACAATGTATATTTCTAGAATTAATTCAACACCAAAGCAAACGTATAGTGTCTGTTTTGAAAACATCAATTTCATAAAAGATACAAGGTGCATCTGCTTAAACAAAGATTACTTATGATTTATGAACATGAGTGATTCTAAACTGAAATGAAATCTCACCCAGCACTGACCCTTAAGTTCAAATTTTAACTATCTTTCAAAAACTCACTTTCCAAATAATCTAATCTAATTTCATCATCCATTACAAATAATACAGGAAATGAAGGCGACTAGAAAGTTGAAGAGAGCTTCAACCCCATTCATCAAAATCAATTCATATTCTGGTTTCAATCTCAATTCATCAAAGAAAAAAAATTGTACAACCTGTGCTCGATCTGTTGGTGAACGGGGCTTCAGCCTAGCACCATACGTGTTCTACCAGATCTAACACGCCCAACACCTTTCTTCGCCAGATCTGATCTCCCAAGGTCGTGAATGGCGGCGGGTCTTGGTGGATGGAGGACGTTGGCGACTTCCCGCAGAAACCTGTACTCGATCTGATAGTCCACCCCTTGGAAGGCGAGCTTGGTTTCAAGGATTTTTCTTCAGAGATTGTAGCGGCGGTGGAGCAGGAGGTAGACGAAGACGGCTATTGGGAAAAAAAGTGGCAAACGAATAATTTTTTTTCCCAAACACCCGTCACATGCAGCGGAAATAAGCAATCTTGAACAAAAACATGCACACAACAATTTAACGTGGTTCAGCTCTTAACTAGCCTACGTCCACGGATGAGATAAATTCACTATAACATCTTTGACACGATATGAGAACTATAAAAGACTCTCGTCCTAGCCATCCCAGCTTTTGGACCGCTCTTCTCTTTTTTGACCCCCACATCTCGTCTCTCCACCACATTGACTTTTCTCTCATACTCAAAACCCTAATACAACTTGTCTTTATATAGGTTACACACAAACCTAATCACATTCTAATTAGAAAAATACAATTCCACTCAAATTAGGACTCCTAAACTTACTCACCAAGAAAACAATCCTAAAATAATATGAATTCCTAAATTTCTTAAACTTTGAGCAAACATACCCAACACAATCTTCACCGAACTAAAAGCCTGGGTGTTTCGGTTGCGAGCTCGTTGTGGAATGTAGAGCTCAGAGTCAGAGATAGTTGCTTCAGACTTTTGCATGTTCTGTTCTTGTGTTTTTGGAGATGGTGGAGCTAAGATGTCCGGGTCTATTGAAACAGAGACAGAGCAAGGGACGAATGACTGCCCAGTTGATGGTGATCTGCGGTCCATACTTGGGGCCTGATGGTAGTTCTTGTTGTTTAACCCAGCAAGTGGGCCTTTGAATGGTTTTTTGACCGGCCCAATACCTGTTTGTGTATCAGGACTAAAAGTTGGTTGTTGTCCACGCGTGCCTGCAATTTGGAGACTACTACTGTTCGCTTTTTGCCGAGATTTAGGGATGGTAACGGTGCGGTTTAACCGCGGTACCCTTAAAATCGTTAATCGTTAATTGCGGTTTTTTTTATAATCATGGTTAATGATTTTTACGTAACGGTTACAAATTTATATCCAAAATCGTTAACCGCGGATATGGTTACAACCACGGTTATTAAAATTAAAAAAAAAAACACTTGAACACTTACAAGTATAAAAATTTCAAAATAGAACACTTGAATATTTACAACAAGTTACCCCTAAAATTATTAATTTATGATAGAATGGATTAATGGAAGTATAAAAATATAGATTGGGCTGAGCATTAGTGGGCTTGAGGTGGATTTGGGTAGTATATAAATACATAATTTATGGGGTAACCGTTTAACCGCGATTAACGGTTATCCGCGGTTCGGTTACACCTATACCGCTAACCACATCCATTAAGCTATCGGTTACAAAAAAATAACCAAAACCGTTATCCGTTGGTTTTAACCGCGGATAAAATCGCCAGAAACGGTCGGTTATCCACGGTTAACGGTTTTTATCCACCCCACTACCATTCCTAGTCATGAAAGAAAGGAAGTGCACCGAGGCATCACCAACAAATAGATGAGTTTCGTACTGCTCTGGTTGATTCAGATATTGATGATTTGGGGTTTTTGTGATTCCTTTTATCTGGGAAAAATTGTGACATAAGGAGTTTTTATTCAAGAACGACTGGATCGAGCACTTGCATCAGCTTCTTGGCTTCACAACTTTTTTTTGCGTGGTCCGATCACAATGCAGTAGAGGTTTATTTTGTTAAACAAAATTTTCGGCGCCAGAAAGTTTGGAGGTTTGTGAAGTTCTGGACGAGTGAAGCAAAGTGTGAGACATTAGTGTACCAAGCTTGGGTCCAGAAACCGTCTCTTTCGGCGAAGCTTGGTGAGAGCCGCAAGCTTTTGACGCGGTGGGATCGTGAAGAATTTTATGGTCTCCACCATTGTATCAAGTTTCTTGAAAGCAAGTTGGAAAAGTCGTCATCATCCGCTTGGGTACCGGTGGGTTTAATTAGAAGGAAGGAGTTGTCAACGGAGTTGCATG
Source organism: Daphne laureola (assembly GCA_038382905.1). Taxonomy (NCBI): domain Eukaryota; kingdom Viridiplantae; phylum Streptophyta; class Magnoliopsida; order Malvales; family Thymelaeaceae; genus Daphne; species Daphne laureola. Next base: position 2,421 of record JBBYHH010223352.1, on the reverse strand, counting down.
ATTTATTATTGAAGGAAGAGGAGTACTGGAGTCAACACGCTCGTCAGCTGTGCCTATGGTTGAAGGACGGTATGAACACTAAATTTTTCCATCAAATTGCCACTGTCTGCAAGCAATGGAACAAAATTGTACAAGTTGTTAATCCGTCTGGGGCGATTTTAACGGAGCAAGTTGATATCGAAGAAGAAGCCTTGCGGTTTTATTAGACTTTGTTTTCGTCGAAAGCGCCTCAACAGCTAAAGGAAGTTCTTCAGTGCATCCGACCGTGTGCATCGGCATAGATGGAAACTACACTTATTCGCCCGTACATTCCGAACGAAGTCAAAATTGCTCTGTTCCAAATACACCCTCATGAATCTCCTGGTCCGAATGGTTTCTCTGCGGGTTTTTTACCATAAGTTTTGGCATATTGTGGGAGATAGTGTTATGAGTGCAACTCTGTCAATTTTGGCTATGGGTAAGACAGACTCCACTCTGAACCATACTTTCCTAGCTTTAATTCAAAAATGCAAAAATCCTCGTGATTTTTGAAGATATTGACCTATTAGTCTTTGAAATGTTATGTACAAGGTGGTTACAAATTCATTGTTAATCTCCTGAAACCTCTCATGAATTCAGTTATATTGGATTATCAGAGCACGTTTATGCCAGGGAGATTATTCACGTACAATGTCTGAAGACCCAAATATTGCCTAGAGGGGGTGAATTGGCTTTAAAACAGTATTTAAAACCTTTTTATCTTTGAAACCAAAACCCTTTAAACCTTAGATCAACACGTTGGTAAAATTAAGTTGAAAACACTTACAGCAGCAATGTATCGATGTGTTGATGCTCAACACTCATAAGAACTGTAAGGCAGAATGAAAGATGAATTTATAGAGGTTCGGTCCAATTTGACCTACATCCTCTCCCCAAGACACACTTGATATTTTCTCCACTATAACTGAGATCTGACACACAAGACTTATACAGAGTTTGCCTGAACCACAGGATTTCACCAAGGCTGCCTAACACACATGAGTTTACGCCAATGCCTGACTAACAGAACTTTCATCAATGCCTGACTAACAAGACTTTACAAATGACTGACTAATATGACTTTATCAATGGTTGCCTGACACACAAGACTTTGCCCAAATTGCTTGACTAACAGGACTTAGAATGATGACAGTAGACTGTGATCAACGCATTGATAGAACACACTATCAATCTTCATATTCTTTGGGTACGACTGAAAACGAGTCGAGTACTAGATTGTTCATGTTAGACTTAAAAATTATATCGAGTCTGGAATTGTGTTTAGGCTTGGCTTAAAAATAAAATGAATGAGCTCGTACGAGCTTTAAATCAATCGAGCTCGAGTCAAGCTCGAGCTATTCACGACTATTAATGGAAAAAGTTAGGATAAAATCGAGCTGAGTCAAGCACTAAATTGTTTGTGTTAGGCTTGAAATGTATCTAGCTTAGAATTTTGTTCAAGTTTGGCTTGAAAATAATATGAATGAGCTTGAATGAACTTTTAATCGAGCCGAACCCGAGTCGAGCTCGAGCTTTTCATTCAACTTTCCCCCTATCCTTAGGAAGTTTCACTTGATCTGTGATGTAGAGTTGGTCTAACAACACCAACTAGTGAAGTTGATCTATGTAAGTGCAGAAGAGTAACCCTTATACAAGAATAGATGTAGAATAGAAGGCTTCTCTATAACATGACTCTTTGTAGTAGGCAAAGTTGATGATGATGATCTTCTGAATGCTTGCAGATTTGTGAATGTACGTTTGAGAGTGTCTTTGATTTTTGTGAATGAGTAGGAGATGAAGAGAATGTACAGAGTGATCAGTATAATTTTTATTGTTTTTATTTTCTTTTGTAATGCCTGGTTGTTTTCTTTTTCCTCATTGATCTATTCATTATAACTTCTTAACTTGTTAATTTTATTTCTTTTTCTTAGTTGTCTTTTTCGTTCTTTTAATTATTTTTATCATTTATTTTATTTATGAAAAATCAAGCAAAACTTTTGAAATAAACCCGTGGTACCAAGTTTTGGACACATGAAAATTAATGATTTTTATATGTAATTGACTAACGGACTCAAGCCTCTCATAGACAAGATTTCAGGTTTCCAATCGACCTAGGAAAATAGATTAGTGGCGACTCCGTCAAAATTCTCATCGCTACATTCATGTTAGGCTTGAAAATTATATCGAGCCTGGTATTGTGTTCAGGCTTGGCTTGAAAATAAAATGAATGAGCTCGTACGAGCTTTAAATCAATCGAGCTCGAGTCAAGCTCGAGCTATTCATGACTATTAATGGGAAAAGTTAGGATAAAATCGAGCCAAGTCAAGCACTAAATTGTTCATGTTAGGCTTGAAATGTATCTAGTTTAGAATTTTGTTCAAGCTTTCCTTGAAAATAATATGA
>JBBYHH010223130.1:0-13284 GCA_038382905.1 Daphne laureola | reverse complement strand
GTATTTAAAGAGAGATACACAAAAGAGATAAAAAAAGATTGCATGTAATAAAAAAAAATACGGTCTAAAAGAGTGTAAATTTTCAAGATATATAAAGCTTCCAAAATTCTATGGACCTAATGACACATTTATTTTTTTTTTAAACATTCAAAAATAAAAATAGGGGATACTGAAGACTTAAACTCAAGATGAAACATCACCATTAGGCCAAATCATCAGGATTAAGGGGTTTCAAACTTCAGAAATGAGAGGAATGAAAATTATCCAATTTGTGATTAAGAAACAAGTGAATTATTTTTTTGGAAATGGGATGGTAAGTTTGAGTGGTGATGAAAAAAATAAAATAAAATTGGTGACTATCACCATTTGGAACTCTTCTCTTCTTAAACAGACCACCGACGCTAGACGCCGGGCCGACGCGAATAGCCACCGTTCATGCTCACTCCCTCACCAAACAGACCACCGCGAATCAAAGCTAGACATCGGGCCGACGTGAATCGCCACCGTCCATGCTCACTCCCTCACCAACAGACCACCGCGAATCTAAGCTAGACGTCGGGCCGACGCGAATCGCCACCGTCCATGCTCACTCCCTCACCAAACAGACCATCGGTGATCAGATCCGGCAAAATCGAAGCCAGGCCGGCGTGAATTGAAGTGACCGATGTTGGGTCTTGGAGGCGAGGGGACGACGAGGCGAGTCGGCGATGACGCGGTCGGAGACTGGGCGGATGCCCACCGTGAAGCGACGACAGGGACGAGGGACTTCTGATTCTCTGGAAGATAGGGACGAGCTGCAGGATGGTTGGTAGGTTGATAGAAGGTCGGGCGATCGATCGGTGAGAAATGAGATGATTCACGGGAAGAAATCACGTTCACTTCTGCGTGATTCACCGAAGATCCGAAGAAAAAAAAGATAAAAAAATTGTAATTCACTGATAAAAAAATGATGTGAAAAAAATGAGAAAATTCACCTCATTTTTTTTTAACTTTAAAGCCCTCTATTAATGACACATCTATTTAAAATAGTGAAAAAGGTAACCAAAAATTTGAGGAAGAGTATCAAATAAGATAGAGCTACTCCCTCTAGCTCCCAATAATTAAATAATTTCATTAGGCACTAAGATTAATGTAATGCAAAATTTAACGTGTCTTAACATAATTGATTAATATAATTGATTAATGTAAATGCAAAATTTAACGTGTCTTAACATAATTGTCTTTCGATGGACATTGCGAAAAAAAAAAGACACTCATAAAATAAAAATAAAATAAAGATACAATGATAATAAGATAACTCGAAATCCGCAACACTTTAATTCTTTTCATATTATTAAAATAAATGAATATCAGGGTGCTTTCTTTATCAAATACTTTCATTAAAAAATAGTATTTTTTTTTCAACAACAATTTACTGAAAATTGATTTTCTTTCACAAATCGAGAGAGATTTGTAAAAAAAAAAAAAATTTGGGACATGTGTAGAACTTAAATAGTTATTGATTTGTTGTGAAAAATAACACACCAAATAATCGAATCAACCTTTTCCATCTCAGAAATATTACATCAATTTTTAAATATTTCGCCTAACTCTCCACATAAAAAAGTTATAAAAAAACACATCTTAAATACTATTATAGTTTTCTCGTTGCGGAGCACGGGTTGAAAAATAAACTAGTACGTTATATATATATGAATACAAAATATTGTGCATGACCAATAAATGGTGGTCTACCCAGTGGCAGGTGTATGATTTTTTTCTTATGGGCACAATTTTGTATTTGATATTTTGTCTCGAATTTTATTTGCGGAAAATCATGATCACATGGTTAAGATGATCCTTTTGTAAGTGTATAAGTTTTTCGAACAATATCTCTATTATTAGGATGAAATACGCGAATTTTTTGTTAAAAAAAGTGAGTTACTCTCATCAACATTTTCCTTATCTATAAGAATTTAATCCTTAAAAAACGAGTCAATATATATTTAAAAATAAATTATAAATATTCATACAAAACATTAAATAAAAACAGCTAAATAAATGAAATTTTGGATAGAAAGTAAATAAATAAAGTATTTTTTTTTTATAATCAAATAAATAAAGTATTATGTGGCTAGTTACTACCAAATATTAAGTCCAAGACTTGAATTGCAACAATGCATAATTCAGGGTTTTATGTCTTTCACTTACTAAATATATGGACTAAAGTCAATTTTATCCATTTTCTAACTAAAACCCCAACACACGCGTTTTACAATTTCATCGCCACTATTGGTTTAACCACTCCCAACTCCCTAAATGTTCTAGTTTTAGTCACAATAAACCCTATATTTATTTATTTCCAGAAAAATACTATTAGGGGTATTCTAAATTCTAACAACACAACAACACCAATGGTGTGTTCTTTAAGCATTTTGTACAAAAAAAAATACAAATAAAATAATAACAATCTAACACATTTTTAAAATTTTCCTCTTAAATTACTCATTATCTCTTCTCTTAAATTCAAATATGTGTTACTTTTTTGTTAATTTTTTGTTGCCTCAAACAAAGCCTAAAACCACATTCAAGAAAGAAAAAAGAAAAAAACATGAAAGACATTAACCACACTGGACCTGCACAATCAAACTCAACTTATAGAACTCGATGGCAAGTGAGAGAACAAACAATAAAGGAATGAGAAGAAAGATAACTGAAAGTATAAATTGGTATATTTATTTAAAAAAACTTACAAAATAAAGAAAATGTTGCGAAAATTTATAAACGTCCTAAAAATCAAAGTTTTGCAATAAAAAAAATGACAGTCGTTAAATGGTTTTTTTAGAGGCTTTCGAAAATGCATAACGAAAATTGAAGATTCTCCCAAACCTTGGAAGTTTTTGACAATTTCCCAAAAGAAAAATAACGGCCTGAAAATCTCTAATTCGCCCTCACCCCGGCATCTGAACTTCGCGGTAGCAATGCGCATCCGATCTGCGACAATGGACTTTAAGGTCCTCGAAACGATCTGGTCCCTGAGAACCGACTGAAATGGCGAGGATATTCGAGTACTTCGTTGTTTGCGGGATCGGGCCGGAGATTCGCACTCTTGACGGGACGAAAGGCTACCATGGCACCGGAATCATGTACTTGCCGTCTCTGCTCGATCAGTTCCCTCCTCCCATCCACTCTCTCTGTCCTCCTCCGCCGCCGCAGCTCCCCACTGTGAGTATCCTCTCAGTGGCCCATTTTTTGGAGCTTTTCTGCTCTATTTAACTGCTGTTTTGTTGATGGCTTTAGTTCCATTATAACCCCAAGATTTCGGTTCTTAATGCAGTGTGTGTTGCCGGCCGGGGTGCAGTTCCACTCTTCAGGATTCGATTTGAATGATCCCTCAACTTCGCCACGGAGTTACCCTATAGTGTTAACTGGTTTGCTGCTTATCCTTAAAATTTGAGTTTTGTAGTTATTTTTGGTAAGCGAGTTTTGCACTAAGTTACTGACAATTCTGTTGTAATTCCAATCCTTCTTGGAGTTTGGAGGCAGTTAATATTGTGTTGTTACTAGTTACCTCCTTTATAGTCAGGTAGTTGTTCAATACATACAATAACCTTAGAGAAGGAAATGCGAGGATTTATTTGAGGGAGGAGAAGTGGGGAATAATGTAGGACTTGGGTTATTGGTTTTGCCTTGATTGTTGCAGGAATAAGAACTTTGGTTTCACTTGGTTATGCTTATTTGAGAATGGAACATGTCTTTCTATAAAGGATGATGTTTGAGAAGCCATGAAAGGCATGTATTCATTGACAAAGAGTAAAAACATTTGCCTATGATCAATGAAGAGTGAAAACATCTGTTCGGGGTAGAACTTGTTTCACTATTCTATTTGCTTAATGTCTGTGGTAGGGCATCCTAAAAGCACAAGTTAATCAATACAATTGTTCGTACAGCTAGTATGAATAGATATAGGGGTTTAGTAGCAATAGGCTTGATCCAACGTGTTAGTGGAAATCCCACATGATCCATATTAAAGGGTTATCCAATGCTTATAATAAGACGATGCCTCTCCACTCATTCCCAATTGGTTTTAAGTAGTTGGATACTTTACGTGGTGAATGGGGGTGTTAAAGTGCGAAATTCCAAATGGTTCATGTATAAAGGGTTAATCAATGCTTATACTAAGAAGAGGCTCTCCACTTATTACCAATTGGTTTTGAGTTGGATGCTTTACAGAGCACACTTGCTAGGTGGTCGTTCTTGTGATCTCTTGACCACCAGGGTCATATTAACGTAACATCACTGTACTATTCTCATTTTCTTTTCATTAATTTTCCTACACGTAATTTGCATGTTTAATTATCAAATTTGAAATGCTGCAAACTTTGATCTTTCACTTTCAAGTCTATGACTTAATATTCACGCGCTTTTGGACATTTTCCACAGAGGGAGATGGATCAAAAATTTATGTCAGCTGTATTGCATTCCGGGATCCAGTTTGTGATGACATTGCTGAAGCTTACCGTATAGCTGCTAATTCATATTCAGACAAGTGTATATGTCTTGTTTCACGTTCTCCCATTTTTGGAGTTCTTCGGAGTGCGCTTGAGGAAGTATTTACACTTTGCTTTTCCTCTAATGGGAGTAGGTAAGCATATGTTTGAAAATGCTTAATTCATCCAATGGTGTAGATGTGTTCTTAATCTTGTGATGATATCTATGCTGTCCTAATAATTGCATTTAACACTTGCTGTGCAACAATTCCAGTAAGCCACTATGGGATGTTATCGCACATATGCTCTCCAACGTACCACTTCCTACTCCTGGGAAGGATCGAGTTTTATTTGCTATTGAAAATCGCTTGCTTTCCGTGGAAGCTCCTCCAAAAGAAGGTCTTCCCCATGCAGATGTATGCGTCCAATATACTACTGCTAGCCCCAGCCCCCCCTGCTTTTTATCTCTCTTTCACATTTCATATACTTTTCATTGTTTTCCTTCCATCATCATATGCATTATGTGCATGTTATAGTTCCAAAATAATTTACATGTCTTTTCCTTGGTGTTGCAGATTTCATTTCAACCGTTGGTGCAATGCTTGGATGTTGACAATCTAATTACACTTTTCACAGCTGTTCTGATTGAGAGGAGCATTTTGCTTAGATCTAACAAGTACTCCTATCCATTTTACTTATAAAACACTAGCATAGTTGTTCGGTGTTTCTTTTTTATGTTTGGAAGTAAGCATCTGATAGGCTTATTCTTGTACATTTATTGCTCATTGAACAGTGCTTCAAGTAACTGAAGTGCTATTGAATAGATTCCTGTTTTTTGAAAAAAATTAAAGTTCACCACCACTTCACAAGTAAAAATAAGGAGTGTATCAGTTGAAGTTATGTTGCTGCGTGATACTCAATTTAGTACATGCAATTAGGGACTTCGTATTACTTGATTCATATAATGATTGTGGCACTAGGGACTTCGTATTACTTGATTCATATAATGATTGTGGCACTTTGTGAGGAATATTATTTCTACTTGTTTTCCTTTCTTAAGCAATAAATATTCCTTCTTAAAAAGATAACTACAGTGTATGCATTATACTCCTTCTTTCCCATGTCCCAATAAACATGAAAAGTTTGACTGGGTGCGGAAATGTAAGGGTATTAAAGTAAAACTAATGAAAAGGTTTATGGAAAAGAAACACATCTGTTTTCTTGGGAGAACCAGTAAAAGAAAGCGTATAAGGTTTCTTGGATGGATGGAATACCCTTTAACAACATAAACCATTGCTCTAACGGGGGTTATTTTTTTTAGCATTGAGTTGTTGATCGAAGATACTTGTATCCTTCATATAGAGTGAATGGTGGATGCTTCCGAAAGATCTTATATGTTTTGTCTCCTTGTAGCCTTATTGTTAAACAGGGTTCCAGATTTTAGAAAGTAAACCAACTCTGTAATAAATAACTAAATAAAATAGAGGAACCGAACAAAGCTAAAAAAAGATGGATGAATTATTTGTAATTGCAGTTTACCATGGAATATCCCCTTCATCCCATAATTTTTGACGCTGCCTTTCTGTTGGGGTCCTAATATATTTATAATTTCTCTCAAATTGAACCTTCACCCTTAAGTAGCTCAAATATCTAAAGGTGTTCCTAAGCATGACAACAGGATTTTGAAGCTTGCATTGAATAAAACTTGCTTCTTGTATGTGCAGTTTTTGGCAGTTTCTTGAGTTTCATCCATGACCAGTTAATTTTCAGAACTTGGGGAGTTTCTGATTTACCAATTTCTAAGAACCTGCAGAAAGTAAGAATTTACGAAGTATGGATGATGGAAAATAGGAGAATCCATAGAGTGAGAATCTGTAGAATCTCATGTTTGGTTCAAATCTCATGAAGAATGAGGATTCTAGCAATTCTATGTTTGGTTAGTGTGAAATATGATTATCTTTGTTTAGATTACTATAATGCCCTAGCTAATAGGCTAGTTGTCTAGATGGTCTACATCTTGCCTACATGGTCTACATGATCATCCATCTAGATGCATCTCCACATGGTCCATCCACTACAATTTCATTGATTCTTAAAATACCATGTGCAATGATGGTAGAGATGGTCCTGCTAAATTCTTAAGTAGGTATTGTGGTTGATTGTTAGAATTAGGAAATTTGCTAAACATAAGAATCCATGGATTCTAAATATTCAAACGATCTAGATTTCTGTAGTCCATTAACCAAATACTCTTTTAAAGTAATTAGTATATTTTATTATCAATTGCAAGTTTAAGGAAAAAATACATATGAGCTTACGTGTACCAGCATTTATAATTTCTAAGGAAAATTGAAAAGATACAACTCATGGACTGACAGTAAATGTTTTCACCTTTTGGCTTGCAGTGTCTGTTTTGGCTTGCAGTGTCTAAATAGACTGTTCAGCCTAAAATGTAAAAGTGGTTTTTTTTTATTGCAATTGGTTTTGTTAAAACTATTCTTTTTGTAACCTATTTGTTTTGAGTGCTTTACAGATTTGATTATCTTAGTTTCATAAAAAAGGGTGTAATTTACTTTCTTATAAAAAAGGGCACTTTGAGATGATTGGTTAAGAGAGTAAAAGTAAATGCATTAATTACATCGCTTTTCGGTTTTGGCCTTATGATAATGGCGGCAGGCTGTGTTTTAGTCCCACTTAGATGGTTGAATGAATTGAAGTTTTATAAAAATCAATATCCTCAATGCCCCTCATTTGATTTACTTTTCCATTTCTACTAGTTCATTCCTGGTTTAGTGATTCTGAATTTATGTTTGCCAAATTGCCTCATTTTCTTTTGGCAGGTATTCACTTTTGACGCTGGTGTCAGAGGCCATATGTCATTTAATATACCCATTTAGGTGGCAGGTGTGTGGCGTTTTATAAATGATTGCTCATTTCTTTTACATAGGTGCCCACACATGCACAACAGTGCTGGTTATTTACTGCATTAGTCAAAACTTTAAGTCTATAAAATGAACAGATTGTCTTCTTCTGTCTGTAACATTTTAATGCACAAAGCTGTTAGTTTATGTTTTCTATGACCCATAGACCATTAGCTGACCTGTTTCATTTTCCTGCTGAAGCATGTCTACATTCCATTGCTGTTTTTCAGTGGAGTTGACTACATTGATGCTCCTACACCATACATGATGGGCCTTCATTCAGGTGTCGATACATCAGATCTTTCAATGGATGGTGTAAGTAGTTCCTGCTTGGTTTTGCCCTTCTTCCTAACAATTGTAGGATATTCCGTTTATTAGAGAATGGCAATGAGCACTTTGAATTTCTTCGAAACAAGCAGCTTGGTTCTTTTTCAAGGTGCTGTGCTTGTCCCATTTATCCTGCTTCACTTGAGATTGGAGTCAATCTGGCCCATGGTGTAAGCTAGAATGCCGTATGCTCTGTTATCCTGTTTTGTAGCTAGAGAGCAACATTTGTCGTATTTGCTGTATCCTCTGCTGTAAAATTAATGATTTATCAAGTATGGTTTGTGCGACTTTGAACTGATAAGGATAGCTGATGGAATTTGGGCTGTGTATATTAGCAGTTTCACTGAAGGTTTACTTGATCATTAGAGACCTTAAAAATCATGGATGTTTTCATCCAGACAGGAGAAAAATCCCAACAGTTATCTGTTTTGTGTCATCATTTCAACCTATTCGATCTTGTTTCTGGCTCTGTTTGGTAAGCAGTTGCATGGCCTGACAGGGAGATGCGAGTGCAGTTTTAGGCAGCTGCCTAGAAATTAATGGGCTTTTAGATCTAACACTTGGCAAAACTTGGGTGAAGCCCTTATAGCTGCATAGGCATCTTTTTGACTTTCATATCCCTTCTCTTGTAGGTTGTCATTGTGGACCTTGAGTTCAATCGTATCACAACTTCTGAGGAAATACCTCGAATTCCTGAGCCAGAATTAAGTTTATTGCGTGGTGAAGTATTAAAACTACTGTATCCCAATGTGGTGGGAATAGATCAGATGAAGGCTTCCTTTCTCAGCTCATGTGAAAAGCTCTCTAACATTGTCAACAAGCCATGGGGTGAGAATCATGACCTTCAGCTTAGGTGGGTGGCACAATATAAGCCCTTTTCCCCACTTGATAAGCCCATATAGCGCTCATCAGTTGACTTCTTAATTGAACAGTGTGGTGTGGTGGTTGAACACATTCTGATACTTTTAATGTAGAATTTCACATCAGATTTTGAGTGCAGGTCAAGGACTCAATATTTGATACGAAGAGATCATGTTAATACTGTTTCTTTCGTGATCACTGTCTTGTCACTCATTACCATCTTGTCAATATTACAAATGCAATTATTACAGATGTCCAATCTTTTCTATTTTGACTGGTTTCCTGTGATCTTCCTGCTATATACTCCTATTTATATCTTATCCGATGGACATTCTTTTTTTTTTTCCCTCGGTTGCTGCTGTAACGCCTGACTTATCTAGGATTTTCACTTCACTTCTGCAGGCTGATATTTCTTAAGTTCTTCGCAATGATCTTAGGTGGCTATCGCAATTTTATTGTAAGCAAGCTTTCTCCATTTCTCTGATTTTGACTTCATTTATTTCTACCATATGTTGTCTAAATGTTTATTGATGGCTTATAAGGAAAACACTGCCACCCAAGCTTTCAATGCTCAAGCCTTTTTAAAGAAACGATCTCGGGCAACTAATCAGCCACCAGAACCAATGGTGATGATTTGTTTTCCTTTGGAAGTAACTTCTGGTTTCATGGTTTTTCATATGTTAAGTATGTAATTGGCAATGAATTGTGCTTGATGTTTTGGTGCGTTTTGCATGTCTAACGTTTGAAATTGGAGCTTTCTTAGGACACACACACACACTTTCTGCAGACTGATGATTAAATCACATTCTTTTCACCACAACAATTTTCTAATTTCATATTCACATATTGTTATGATAATCAGCTTCTTGATCATTGCTCATTTTCTGACTCTTTGCAGATAGCACAGTTTCTAGACACACATGGTTTCTTGGACTTTATGGAGAGGGTTATTGGCTCAGATGAAACAAATAATAATCTTCTCGACAAGTTACAAGATGCCTTAGGCAGAGGTCAAAATATTCTTTCAATTCTTCCCTCATCTTCAGTGGAGCCAGAAATCATAACAATATCTGATCCTGAAGAAGGGTCAGGTACGCTTGATGCTACTTTTGAGATACTATTATTTCTTGTTTTTTTGTGGAGTATATATTGAGACACTTTTGATAGGGTAAGTTAGATGGATGAAATCTCAAAATCAAGTTCCCTTAATTGGTGCAGGATCAGGTGGCAAGTACAAATATGATAGGTTTCCTGCCAATTTTAGAACAGAAGAGGAGGAAGAGAAAAGGAAACAGCTTATTGCTACAGCAAGTGGCTCTTTTGAATACTCAGCTAAGCATGCTTCAAGGTATATGTTTTTAGAGTTTAGATAATGGAATAAGATGTTTAAGGTTTGTGTGCTACCTATTTAGCAATTTTCTAAGCTATTCCTTGTTATACCAGTACACCTTCTGTGAGTTCAATGGAGAGGGCTGTAAGTTCTATATACTCTTAACTATCGCGCCTTTATGGTTCCTTATGTTATATGGTCCTTACCTGACTGTGAAAGGTGATATCAGGCAGAGAGGGAACGCATGGTATTGGACATCAAAGTTAAATTACAGGTAAGGGTGTTGGATAAATATTGGTATGAAGTCTATCCTTTGGAAGAGCAGTCATGAACACCAAAGCTCACTCATGCTGATGAAAATTGTTTGATAAGAATAGAAAACACACAAAATAGCCTTCTTGTGACCCAAAATCTGTGGAGTCCTGGCCATTTCTCCCTTAGAGAGGAAGCATAGTTTATTTACTATTTTGTTCTTAGAAAAAAAAGCAAAAAAAGAAAGTGTTAAATGTTTTCTCTTTGTGACAGGCTGTTGTTTTCTAGTAGTAGCCAGTTAAGTATCATGTAAGTGTGTTGTACCGACTGTGTGCTGTTAGTTTCTATTCATTGAGGTGATTGTGTTTTATTTCTTTGTAATTTAGTCCAAGGTATTAGGGTATGGAAATTGTAAATCCCGGGAATAATTTTAATGGGGTTTCTGAATGGTCTTCATTGAGCGACGCAATAGACTATTTTGCCCTTTCAAATGGTCTTGGGTCTTTCATTGTCTCCAATTCTCTAGGATTGAATTTTGGGCTTGGGTCAGTGGATGATATTAATTCTTCTATTGATCGTGATAGTCAGAACAAAAGGAAGAGAGAAGAATTTGAGGACACAATCAAAATGTATTTCTCAGAGTAGGAAATTGAAGAGATTGCACTGTTATATGAAAAGTTTGTAGAAAATCAGTCTTGGGGACTATCCTTTTTTTATGATCGAGGGTAATTCAGATTTGATGGGTTTTGGTGAAAACCTTTTGCTAGACTGTTAGTATAATATTAGGTTTTTATTTTTGAGGTTTTATTTTTTTACTGAAAGGGGACGGTACCCCTGCAGCTTTATTGATATCAAAAACCCAACGACACTTACAATTGGTATGGAGAGCAAGGGCTGTAAAAGAAAAGAAAAACCTTGCTCTAAAAAGAAATCTGTACCTAAAGTCCTGTGCTTAACAGCAGAATCAGGATGTACAAACTATATGAAATAGAGAGGAAACCTATATTCACTATACCTGCCAAAGAGTAGCTAATGCTCAAGAATTAAAGACATCAAGCAAATCCAAACCATTCCTGCCTTGTACCAGATGAAGCACATAACCTCTGAGCTGCTCAATGGTCCTTTCCTTCCTTCTAAACTTCCTGTGACTTTATAGGTTGCTGTCATTTAGGTTTGAGATTTTGCCCAAATTTCCCTTTTGGTTTAGGTGTAACTTTTTATGATTTGTTTTTTTAAATAAAAAGTCTTATATTGCCATTAAAAAAAGATATGGAAGTCACCTTTATACCTATTAACTTGATGAAATTTTGTGTCCCTTTTATTTACACTTCAATAGGAAAACAGAAGAGAGCTAAGCTTTACCCAATTCCACAAATGGGGTTCTTGGGAATATCAGATTCTCCTTAACGTGCCTTCAAGGTTATAAGGTTCGCTTTCCGGAGTTCTAGAGATTTCGGGTTATCTCCGATGAGCCCTAATTAAATCCTACAACCAAATCTAGATCCAGGACTAGGACTATAACATTTACCCCTTGGAAGCCCTACATTCCTCTCCTTTCAAATTAGCCAAAAGGCTGCAAGCCTGCAATAGGATTCGAGAATAAGGCCTTTATGTTTCCCTGTTTAGCTTTAATCCCTGCCTAAGATGACAATTACTTCTGAGTAGATCATGCTTGCACCCAGCTTTCACCTGTTAGACATTAGTGTAGCCTACAATTTGTAGACCACTTCCCTCTATGGTAGAATCAATCAGTCGGGGCCTGAGAGGCGGTGGTTTACCCTGTCGCGGATGTCAGCGGTTCGAGTCCGCTTATCTCCAACTCGTGAACTTAGCCAAAACAAAGCTATATGAATAGTACTCAATTTTTCCGATTCGGCAGTTTAATACATGTTGATTTTACAATATCAATCTTGTAATGGGACATGACCATAGAAATTATCTCAACCTCATCGACATGTCATGATAGTTTCCATATAAGTGAAAAAAACCTATGATGATCCAATGTGAATTTTATCTCATTATTCCTTCATAAGAAGTTGCGACAGTAAGGGAATTCGACATAAAACTTTGCCACTATGCTTTTGCATGAATTTATAGTGTTGTGCTCTTTTTCATCAAAACACAAAGTTTATATCATAAAATATTCAAATCAACCTTTCCTTACAATTTTTTCACTCATGAACATCACATCTGTTTTTCAAAAACACAAACTTTTCTTTCTTCACAAATTCTTTTACACTAACACACCATAGAATTGGCTATTTTCTGAACTTAAGTTTGTATCACATAGTTTATGTTTCTTTCTTTTTCTGATGAGGACTGAATTAGATATGCTTATTTCCATGTTTTGTCTACCTTCAAAACTCCCTCCATCTGAAAACTGGATGACTGACCAGATATGTGTCTGTTAACATATGGACCACTTCCTTTATTGTTTGGCAATGTAAAAGTTGATATTCTATGATAATGACTGAGTATTGCATTGCACTCTGTGTTTGTGTCTCTTGGATAGGGTGTATGCCATATGCATCGAGTATACTTAATTTTATAAGTTGGACAGAAATTGATAAATATTTTGATATATCTTTTTAGAATGATTTCTATATTACATTTTAAAGGCAGGATTGTAATAACAGGTTATACCCCCTCTATGGCTATTAGATGCATCTGAAATTTCAAATCTGTTTAAAAACAGGGTTTGTGGTTACGTCTACTGAAACTGGGAGCAACTGATGACCCGCTTTCATCCTTTGAATATGGAACAATCCTTGGTATCTTCCAAACTTTTATGTTCCTTCAAGTTTTGTACGTTAAAAGTTAATGAAAAAAAGTTAATGAGATGTATTTGCAGCTTTAATTGAGTCTGATGCTGAAGGGATCGGTGGAAGTGGATTTATAGAGTGTATAAGAGAGCACATCCATTACGTATGCACTTTCACAAGAGATGTCTTCATGAATTCACATATACAATATCTTCTAATTTTATGCTCAAAATTATTTTCAGGGATGGAATGGTCGATTGACTGAGGAGCAATTTATTGCTGTTAAAGAATTGGTAGATGATGTTTTCTTACTCCAATTATTATCTTTTATCCTGGTTTTAGTCCTTTCTTTTCCCTTGCTG
>JBBYHH010223019.1:0-13286 GCA_038382905.1 Daphne laureola | reverse complement strand
TATAGTCTTGTCTAATAGAGTGGCACATCCGTAATATTCTGAGAGGAAAGAGGCGGTTGGGTGTCAGACGACACGTGACCTATATGTCCTGGACGCATGTCCTCGGGTCTATAATGTACTGAGGGCATGACTTTGGGTTGAGCATATTGGTGTTTGGGTATTATGCCCTCAGATGTTTTAAATGGGTCCTCTTTCCTAGGCTTCTGACTCAAGCATTCTTTAGGTATATGAGCCTTTTTAGGGCCTTGGATCCTTGGTTTGGGCCTACCGGCCATCAGTTAGTTCATCTCATGAACATAAAACCAAGAACAATACAGAAATAGTTTTTCTCAAAATTTTAACAAACCCATAAATTTTAATTAATAAATTTAATCTGAAAATTAACAAAATAAATTTAAGATTAAAGTAAACTGGATTAATCTTCAACAGCAGCTTCTGATACCACTCTAGGATTTCTGTGTATCAATTAGAAAAGCAGTGTAAGCTTAAAATGTGAAACCCCGTTAGGATCATCTGTTGAAATAATTAAACCAGGTGTTCAACGATTACCTCACGAGATTTTCATCTGTGTGACACTGATGAGAAAATAACGATCCTCTACGATATCCATGCTGAGCAACTTGAGAAAACATGATCTCCCTCTTGCTGTGCTAACAGCAATTCCCTTAGAGACCAGAGACCAGAGCCCAGAGCTAGGAGTAATTCCACATCAGTTAACCTTGTATCCTCTAGACTAGGAAAAAAACACATATATAGAACACAGGGACAAAGGCACCTCTAGCCTCATTGTTGGGATAATTGTATCTTTAGTCTTTTGTCTATATTGGTCACAGCACTTAAGTGTCCACTTTCACAAAGTTGACACTTAAGTCACTAAACTTTTACTCTTAGCTAAATAACTCTCAAATCCACTCATATGCGTGCGGCCCTATAGGTTCTCATCACGTTGGCAGTAATTATGAATTCTCATTCACAATTACAGACAGTGAGCGGTATCTAGCAACACATCACTGTCACCCAAGTAATGTGAAGTCGATGTCACGAAAAAACCTCATCCATCGGTATGATCATTCGGAGTACATGATATATCCCTTCATTCAGACTATTAGATTGACACGAGATGCGAATCTTGTGCATCCTTGTTACAGTTCAATCTTGCACATGAGAATACTCTCCCGTGTTAAGGGAGTGAAGAATCTCATCTTTGTTCATGACAGTCATACTCCATGATATTCTCACACACCCAAAACTAATACACTCCCTCGATCAAGAAAAGGATAGAGCATAGAATCAAAGCATGCAACTCACATGAACAGATCTTCATAACCTCAGGTTGAAGGACTATGTGTACTATGATCCACGAGAGACACTTATGATATTCACACTATGATCCCATAATACTCTCAAAACGGTCACTCCAATACATAGTTCCTCTTCTATGTATCCATAAGTAAGCCTTCACAATACCTATGTGAATATTACCTTATGCTAGTCTCAAGGGTGTTATAACAACCCATGTTCACTATAACACATTGACTAGGGATATTTAAGAATATCATATATTCCAGGGTTGATATATTATGTTATTTGATTAACAAACAAATCCAAAGTAACACAATAATTAAACTATATAAATAACATGATTCACGTCCAAAAACCACATCACCACGGATTGGATTCTGGTCATTACTCCTACACGGGCTAGATTCATTTTAAGAGACTATGTCTTCTAAAAGGAAATTAGCAGGGACAGTAGAATTCAATTGAATCGAGAATAACAAAAGACGTTGATTTTGTAGATGAAACATAAATAGACACCACTTAAGGATAGTGGGAGGATTATCCATTCGCATAGCACGTATGCATCTGGTAGAATTATGCATAAGTTAGAGAAGTATGAGTTACTTATGACTTATGTGTAGAAGGGTGCTACTCATAGTGAGCACACAATCTACTAAGATGATACTCTTAGAAATTACTTATGGCCTCAAAATCAAATATGCATTCCACATATGATAACTGAGTTGGAGCTTGGTTGATCTACTTAAAGGGATAAAACCATTAAGGTGCAAATGGGTCTCTAAAGAAAGACTTGCATGGATGGTAATAGGATTATGAGTAATATGATAAACTAGATGAAAGAGTTTCATGAGTTATCATAATTACATCCGCCAAAATGATTTTGGCCATAATAACATACCAGTTTAAATGAACATCGGTAAAACCAGGTTTTAACTATATTCATATGGAATGTTGATTGCTAAAGATCCAAGAGGGGATTCAAGAAAACTTCAAACAGTATGAATCTTCAATTTGAGGAAATCGTCAAAAGTAGTTGACTGCCTCAAAAGTGAAGATAAATTTTATAACTATAAATGATTCACTGGGAGCGTTCTGGTCATTCTAATTTGGTACAAAAGGTACCTAAATAAGAAATGACAATCCTATGGTAGAATCTGTAAAGATTTGGATAGGAAATTTTCTCAATAAAATCACTAAGGCAAAAGCATCCTAAAAGTTAGGAATCACTATTTAAGAGTTAGATAATAGGTGATTACTTGGCCTAATTGAAAGTAAACATTAGATAAATGCTAAAGTAGCTAGCATGGAAGATTCTAAAAGAGACTCTTAGGAGAAGTATGAGGATAGAACCCTGGATGCTTCGATAGTTGGATCTATCATGTACATGGTGTTGTGTACACACCTTGAGACTCTTCTACACGTAGAGTCTAAAAAGGAGGCTGTGATGAGATTCTGATAAAATTCACCGGATAGAATTGAAGAAACATTCTAAAAAGTACTCGGTGGATTTTGGAAGTATCTTTGGTCTATGGAAGCAGGAATTAGCAAAATGCAAGGAGTTTCATTGAGGCTAAGCTTCTAATCTATGATCGAAAATATTAATTTCACTAATGATACCGTGAGTCGGAAGGTAGTCCGAGCGATATGCGATGGTTATTAACAACAGAAGATGAATATGTCGCAACCTCAAAACGCTTTTATAGGAAGTAGTTTGGAATGACAAGCATACTCTCACCAGTAATCCAAATACTTTCTTAGGCAAATTTATCAGATAATAAGGATTATTAGAGGAAGGTTATCTAAACAGACAAAGGATGGACACGGATAGCAATAGGGTTAATCTGCCTACAAAGGTTCTAGCGTACCGGAAGCATGGTAGCATATATGTCTAGGTGACATAGTTGATTGACTTACATGCAAGTGAGAGTCTGTAAGAGTTATGCCCCTAAGCCAATCAGGTTTAGGGCACTAACATGATTATTTAATAATATATAGATAACATATATTAATGCATTGTTTAGACATTTATGTTTAATTTATGTGCAAGAATAATGAGCATAATAACGTTAACCTTGAAATATAAGATGCTCTTAAACAACCCCTAGTCGAGCATTATAATGAACTAATGGGTTGTTATAATGTGCACGAGACTAGCATAAGGGAGGAACTCATGCAATGAATTATGACCTATGATTGCATGATAGACTGTTCATTTAGATGGATTGACCCACGTGAGATCATTATGTGAATCGTACCATTTATAGAACAAATGTATCTCACTGGTCATCATGGTTAATGTTCTTTGACTTGAAGTAATGAAAATCCACTAATGTGAGCAGCTTATTCAGATTCTAGAGAGGACCACTTTTAACAGAAGTGAAATAGACTAGTTTCTGTAAGTTAGCAATATCATTGAGTTTGACTTTCATTGATTAAGAAAGGATTCAACACTCCTTAGCTACATGAGATATTCTCATAGACACATTTTAATGTT
Organism: Daphne laureola; assembly: GCA_038382905.1. NCBI lineage: Eukaryota > Viridiplantae > Streptophyta > Magnoliopsida > Malvales > Thymelaeaceae > Daphne > Daphne laureola. The sequence continues at coordinate 9,490 of JBBYHH010223019.1, read as the reverse complement.
TAACAAGGATGATTGATTCCATGCCCAGGTTCAAACTGGAGAATTTGTTTGAAAGAACACACTAAGTACAATACAGACGATCATTATCTTAGAGATGGTTTTGTCGCTTTAATTGACTTCTTCATTAATTGGGTAACTACGATGTGTTGCTAGATATTGCTCACAGCTTGTAATTATAAATTTGATTCATAATTAATACCAACTTAACGAAAACCTATGGGGTCACACGCATAAACAAGAGTTTAGGAGGTGTGACACAAAAATGGAGAGAATTGGGAATTAAGTGAAACTTTTAAAAAGTTGGTTACTTAAGTGTAAAAAGGAAAATTGCAATCCCACTCCTACTAGGATTAGGAGATCATGGATGTCTATAAATAGGACCATCCATGCACCCTAAACAGTGCTCATTCTAGAAGTTCTTGAATCCCTGCCAATTTCTAGACTTCCTGCAATTTTCTCTCTTTCTCTCTCCTCTGTTTTACGCCATTATTGGGTAATTTCTTCTAGAGATTTTTCCATTGCTATCACGGTGTGAGAAGATATTTCCTCTTACTCCATCTTGGATTTGGTGATCATCAGGATAGCTGCTTGTGCGTGGATACACATAGAGAGCGTGGATTTCATCACTTAATTGTGATGAAAAGCAGCAGTTTAAGGTAATTAATTTAAAACACCTACTCTGCCCCATTCTACATGGATCCTTGTAAGGGATTCTATTATTTCCACTACATTGTTTGAAACCCAGAATCCCTACATGCGGATCGGTGCTTGAGTTTAGTGTGGCCACATAGTTGGTCGTTGATGCTCTCTGGTTGATTTAGATTGAGGCATCACCTCATGGGGTCTTTAAATTGACCGTTAGCGATCATTTGTTACACCATATGTGAAGTTTGACCTGCCTTAGGTGGCCGATGATTATGTTGAACATTGAGGGCACATCAATGACTAGAAATTCTACCATTATGAAGTGGTAGTCCAGTGTTTAGAAAGGCATGTCCCTGATAAGGATGAGGGGGAGAGTGATGACATCTAGAGTTGGTATGACATGACATCTAATTCCAAATGTGGGGCCTGATCTTTGTTTGACACAGGATAGTGAGACCTTCAGTTTGTCAAGCAATTCCTTAAACAGGATGGTTGTTTTGGCTCTCGTGTCTATGTAGACCCGGTTGGTGCCATACCCCACAATTCGAGCCGTAATCAGGAGTGGTTTAGAGTGTAGGTATGAAACCTTTGTACCATTGGGTCTATATATAACATTCTCCTCCTAGTGGTCGATTTGGAGTATTTCTCAAGCATAGTGCTAGCGGATAGAAGATCCCTCTAATTTGATAAGCATGTAGATTGTGCCCATAGATGGAGGTACTGGAAGATTTTCTCAATGAGGGATATTGTGACAATAACGGATCTTGTCTCTGTGATCATGGTCATTGTCATGCTTCCGACCCTTAGAATGGTCCTTTGGTGGTGTATTAGATTGGATGAGGTACTCCTTGAGTTTTCCCTTCCCAATCATTTAGGCGATGAGGTGCTTTAGTTGCCAGCACCCCTTGGTGTTGCTGCCCCGATCCTTGTGATAGTTGCATGCTTTATCAAAACCCTTTCAGGTTTTATGCTGGATAGGTTGCGGCCATCTTAGGACCTTATTCTACTTCTTAGGCATGAGAAGGATATTGGTGTGCGTCTTTCAAAATAGACAATGAGGATCTACCCCCCTCGGGATAGGGCCCGAGGATGGGTATTTGGTGGAGCTAGAACCCTTCTCGTATTTGCGATGCTTGTCCGCTGTTAAAGAGGAAGATTGATGAAAAGGCTTGTTGACTTCTTCAGAATTTATGAACCATGTGGCTCGGTCCATGAATTCACACATCATGGTGACATGATTTTCATTAATATTGTACGCGAGGTGAGACCCGTGTTATAGGCCTTGTGTGATGGCCAGAAGTTACATGTTTGTTGAGAGTCCTTGGACTTGTAAAGCCTCGGATTGGAATCAGTTGACATTATCCCTGAGGGGTTCGTCCTTCTATTGACGCATCTTGAGGAGATGCGGGACTATTTAGGAAGGTGGTCATGAAGTGGCGGAGGAAGGTTGTATCTAGATCTTTGAAGGACTTAAAGTGTTGGCCTCGTAAGGTTCCGAACCAAGTGGAGGTGGCTCCCTTAAGGTTGGAGTTGAATGCTTTGCAAAGGATGGAATTGTTGGCTCAAGCCATCTCCATTTGTGAGACATAGTGGTGGAGGTGGTAGATTGGGTCTGAAATCCCATCATAGCTATCCATGGTGGGCAAGCAGAACCCTTCTAGAGCTTTCACCATGATGATGTCATCGGTGAATGGTTGAGTGAGGAGAACTTCGATGTCATCAAAAACCTGGTTAGGTTTCTTGACCTGAGCCTCGACAAGTGCCTACGATGAAGTAGGTCATTGACATTGAATTTTCCAACATTAGTGTTGTCCCCTCGACCGTTATTGTTGGAATTACCCTCATTATCCATAGGTTGAGGGCCTCGACGGTTGCTGATCTCTACTCTAATGGTTTGGACCATCATAGCTTGCATATCCTGAAGGTGATCAAGGGTGTTTTCACTCCCTTGCAAGTGTGACAAGCTCTAGGAACTATAGTTCTCTAAAGAATACTTGCAATGGATCAAATACATTTATAAAACACCGTACAACCATTGTATTGTCACTTTAGTATAGGTTGTTAAGTAAGGGATCAAACCCAAGAGAATCAGAGTGTTTAAGATATAAATGTGTATTGTGTGTATCTAATCTAAGTGTAGGTGAAATGGGCAGCAAAGAGAAGAATGGAAATCATGGTGAAATGCATATGTAAACAAGAAAAGTAAAAGATCATGGAGGGGATGAAGTAGCATCACTTATAGACCTTCAAATACGGGCTCTCAAAGGTGATTTGTGCATATCTACAATCATGTTTGTGCAACTAAACTTGTGTCCTAGAGGTAGGTCATCTCTGACTCCAGCGATCGACCACAGAGGTCATCTATGACTCTCCACAAATCAATCATCCAACTTCATAGTCTATCTATAGAGATCTCTCTCCTATAGACATCTAAATCGAGTATGGTGGAGTCGCTCTAGTGACTCCACAAACTCTAATGTGTAAAGGCCCATGGATTCTGAACCTAACATGCTACTCTCGACAACAACAGACATGAAGTTCAATAGCACAAAATCCTACAAGATGAGGAAATCCAACTCTCCTAATATAACTAACTCAAAAAATTAGCGAGGGTTCACCTCACAAGTCTCCAATCATGTTAGAGGTGCTTTACTATAATTGGGTTCACGTTCCTCTTGGATACTGCGATCCATATCTCGATAAAAGTCATCTTTTCCATCCGCTCTCGCATACTAGAAATGATTATTTTGGAGAGTTACTATGATTGTGTTGCCCCTCTCTCTCGAGTAAGCAACACTTCTCTCAACTAGAGTGAGCTTAGCCACTCTCGTGGTCCAAGACTCGCTCTTGATGTTTTATAGCCCTCAATTTAGTCACCAATTAATCTTCTAAGGTCATCTCTAACTCTTAGAAGATTAATTTTTCGATTCCTCAAAGTGTTGCTTTGATTAAACTCTTCTCAGACATTTAATCGAACACCTAGAGGGGTATCTATGAATGTGACCATCAATTAACATACTACAACTGAGAGAAGCTCTAGGAATCAATATCTAACATGCATAATCAAGGAGACAAGTTGTATGAACCCTAAGCTAGGAAAAACTAAGACAGAGCCATTTTTCCTAACTCTATCAATGTTGTAAATAGGTAAAAGACAACAATCAATAGAAACTAAAAAGAGAGATAGAATAGAAAGAGGAGTATATTTCACCTATAGATGTTGTTCCACAAGTTAGCCGTACAACCCCTCTTTGATTAGAGCTTGAATGGATGAAAACACTAGCCTTGGAGATGAAGAACAACCCCTATCTTGCTGAAATATACACATGTTGCCATCTTTGGCTATCTAATTAAGGGTAAAATAGTCTAAAAAGACAAGTACAACTGGTGAAAATTGGATAAGAACGAAGTTCCCCCTCATTAAAAATATCTCAAACATAGCGCCAAGGTAGCACCAAGAATAGTGTTGCTCCCCTTTGAGAGTCAGCTTGGTTATCCCATCTTGAAAATGCTCTACTAGATGCTACACACTTCCAAATGCACTGAAATTGGTCTTGTTGGAAATTTCTCTTTCTGAATTTCAATTTCGCATTTTATATCACCCAATTTGGAACTCATATGAAGGAGATATGGTTATTTAAAGTTGGTGTCCTGCTGTTGAGAAAGCTAGTTGCTGACACCCATCAAGAGTCGTGCGGAGGGTCGCACCAAGACCTCAAAAAATCCATTTAATGCATTTGATTAGGGCCCAATTGATCCCAAACTTTTCCAAATGTTCAATTGGGTCCCTCCAACTCTTTTTCTTGAGTTTTGCTCCTCCGATTGACCCGAGACTTCAACACTTGATCTAAAACTTCTTAATAATTGTCCCAAGCACTTGATTAAAGCTTGTTGATCTCCATTTCACCTTTTAATTGATGCACCTACAATTCTTAGGAATTTATAAGCAAAGTACATTTAAAAAGATAAAATAAAGCTCAAATGATGAATTTATGGTCTAAAACACTATGGAAATGTGTACGTGTTTGCACACTCAATAGAAGGATGTTTGACTGGATCAACTGCATTTGAGAAGGATTGATGATTGTGGTAGGCTGGGCGTTTCCACTAGGCCCAACTAGAGGAATTTTTACCCCATTCCGGTTGAGGGGAGTCTATGGAGAGAGATGTTTGCTTGGATCGCCGTTGGTTGGTGGAAAGATGGTGGTGGTGTTTTTCTTGGGCTTGAGCTAGTGTCCTTAACCCGTACATTGTCTTTGTTGGTGGTGTTGTTGTTCCTCATGGTTATGGCTATTATTGAAATAGTGCTAGTTGCTGGAGAAAACAAAAAGAGTGGTCATGGGTTCATTTCCGGTGGACGGTGCCAAATTGATAGTGAACTACCAATCAATAGCCCAAGTATGCTAAGAGAGGTTGAACAGAGAGAGAGAGAGAGAGAGAGAGAGCAGGGAAGGTGGGTGTATAGTAAGTACCTTTTGTGTGGTAGGCACCACCCAATATATAGGATGGTATTGGGGCATTTTAAAGAGGGCATGATCATTGATATTTGGGCCATTAATATGGCTATGTTTGGGGAGAGACGTTAGCGACGTTACGGATGTGTTTGACCTCCTAGAATGGTTAGATGCAGGGGCAGATTACATGTCCTGATTGTGCCTATCGAGGCACCCTCGTATGAGGTGATGGACGTTTACGAGAGGTTGTGGTTGGTGGTCGCCTCGTATTGTTTGGTGGGTCAGGCCACTTAGTGGGCCATTTATATCACTACTAAATTATCAGATAGTTTATAATTAATTACATAGTCTCTAAAGTAATACGTGAAACTATCTATTATAAAAGTTTATACTATTTGTTTGTTTTACACATTTTAGTGATAATGAAACCGTCTAATAAATTATAACAAATTGTCTATAATAAAATGCAATAGTGTCTTCCACTTAAAAATTTAAAAACATCCAAAATGAACCAAAATATAATCAAATATGATTATATGTTATAGTAGTCTATAGTGTCTATTATAAAGTGTTATGTTGTCTACTTAAATATTAGAAACTGTATGGCTAACCAAATATGAGTATATATTACAACAGTCTATAGTGTATTTTAAAAAGTGTTATAATGTCTACATAAATATTAAACACTGTCTGGTTCCTTACCTCTGAACTTCATGGTTGCTTACGTCTTGCTCCTTCCAATCTAAACGCCATAAGATAAGAAAATTTAACAGCAAATTCTCTAGAATCTAGAGAAGAAGCGGTAGTACAACAAAACTCTGCTGAAATTTTGAAGCAACAGAACTTAAATCGCAATCGTCCCTAAAAATGAAATCGGACCATCACAAGATCTGGACGGAGCATCAAATTCTCCAATGGAGAACTGCCACACTCTGGCGGTGGTGGAGATCTCTAGAGTGTTATGGCCGCGGAAGCTCATTGGATCTCTATATGATTATCGGACCATCGTGTGCTGTGAAGATCCGATGCTGAATCACAATGCTCAGGCGAATCTCTCCATCCGATCTGTTCTATGTGATGGCTGGAGACCGCTAACAGTGATCCCGAATAGAAGTCGTGATGGTAGCCCTTGTATCTTTCTCCGATCGGAGGTTCACCAAGCCACTGGATTGAGAAGAGGAAGGAGGAGATGAGAATATGGGGAAGGAGGTGACGGTTATTTCATCTACAGAATGAAGAATACCTAAATTTAACTATATATAAAATGGGTAATATTGACAATTCATCGCTAGTGTAAATCTAATTAAATATCTAAGCCAAATTAAAATATACAGTTATAGTTTATCTATCATAATAGTAAAATCAAATAAACCTATGCTAATGAATTTAAAATATTAAAATACATATCTCTTGAACCAATATAAATTGATCATCAATATAAATGGGTCATCATGTATAAGCTCAATTCACAACTATCAAAATCATGTCAATCTTTTGATAACAAAATTTATGATGTCTGAGGTAAATAGTTTATTCCTTTTATACTTTGTATTATATTATGCTAGAATATTATCATTCCTAAAACTTCCTTTTTTGGTTCAATTTTTTTGGTATCATTAATCGATTGGTTGACTTTGTTATTTCAATATTTAATATTTGATTTAAATTTTAATAAAAATAAATAATATAAAAAATATATAAATAAACATATTTATTTAGAAAATTTGGATATCAAATTATGATTCAGATATGAATTTTATTATGCGCACACTTCAATGCACAACTTGGAAAAGTTTATTTTTTGGTAGCCTTTAGTGCTGTATGCGCACGTCTAGCGCACCCTTTGGCGCATAATGCATTGGCCACTGTTTTTATGTTGTGCGCCGTAGTCTAGCACACAGAGGAATGCACAGGGTAGAGCACAAGGCGTGGCAAGGAAGTTTTACCTCATTTTTACATCATTAAGCTGGCACACACTGTAGCACACAGCGTGCTGCACAGAGTGGCGCACAACTTACTGCAGAATGCCCTGGCCATTTGGACTATCAAAACTTATTCCCCTTTTTTTTCACCCTTCTGAAACATTGGTTTGGCATCTCCAACACTCTGGATTTTTTCCTCACTCCTGCAAATCATAAAAAAATTCTTTACTCCAACACAATTTGGTTATTTTTCAAAAATTAGAATAAACATAGTAAAGAAGAAAAGAAAACAAAAAGCACTCAAACGGTTGGGTGCCTCCCACAAGCACGATATTTACAACCTTTGGGTAGGCATGAATGTGAAGGAGTGTCACGTGACAACCTTCAGTCTTTTTTCATCCATAACATGGTGACCTGAGGATGATCCCTTCCAAGATCCACTAAATTGCATTTTCTGAAAGGTCTTCATGGTGTGCTCCTCAATCTTGTTCTTAGCCCTTCACAACACTTGTCCAATGCGAAGATCTCCACATACTCATCGTGGAACCCTTACGGGGGAGAATCGGATGGTGCTTCTACCAACAACTTCACATTTTCAATGGTCCACTCATCCCACTCTGATTTATCTTTATAGTTTCTCCCGCAAGTTTTCTCTAAAGATTCACTTTCATCTTTAATTTCTAGATCTTCCAAAACTGACTTTATTCAATCAAGGAATCATTTGGCACCTCATGGATCTCTTCTTGATGTAATGCTTGTTAATATAATGCCAATAAGGATTCTATGTTCTTCAATGATGTCCCTGTTTCTTCATTTGCAGCTGCCATGTTTTTAGTCAAAATGCTACAATACTCTTCAGTCATCTTGTCACTTTCTCTCATCTCCTTAGCCAAATTTTCCATGAAATTCCTGAGAGAAGATTTTTCTTCCATTTACGGCTCAATGAAGAGATTTGAAGGGTGAAGGTCCTCTCTCTTGACCATTTCTCGAAGGTCATTTTCATTCTTCATCTTTTTCACCACCTCATCCATTTGAAGGCAATTTTCCCTCAATTCATTGGAAAGATCTTCCATCTGCTGAGACAAGGGAAGCCATCATTCATGTTCTTACATAAAAGGTGGTGAGGGTGTAGGATAACAATGCTCATGAGAGTATGCTCCAGAAACTCTATATGTAGGCTCCCAACTTTTGAACACTTGTTGATTATGGTAGCCATTTCCTCTTCATGATGCTTGTTACCCATATGACTAAGTTTCTTCATAAGCTACCATGTCCTCTTAGTAATAATGGTCTTGGTTATTTCTCCATATGCTGTGGTGTGCCATCAGTAGAACAAGAAGTACCTATAATGCAAAAACAAAAAAGGAAGTAAACATGATCTAACAACTACGATGCAAGAATAAATTTGATATGCAAACACACAAAACACACAAAGTCCCTAAACTTCTACTTGATTTCTTGGAAATGATGTTAATTTCATCAAGGGTTTTTTCTACCTCGTTATAAGCATCAAATGCGTACAATGGATCAAATAAATTTATAAAACACCTCACTCACCCTTGTTATGTCAATATAGCAAAGGGCATCGAGTAATGGATTTAACCCAAGAAAATCAAGCGCGTAGAGCCTAAGTGTGTTAAGTGTGTGTCTAAACTAAGATGAAACGTGAAGTGGGCAGCAAAGAGTGTAAGGATGAATGATGTGAAATAAATGCAAGGAAGAAAAGTAAATGCAAGCAAAGAAGGAAACACTTCTGGATTCTCAGATGGCGGGCTCTTTAAGGATAGTTCATGCATACTAAAGGTCATATGTTCATCTCAAGTTTTGGTATAGAGGTGAATTGTCTCTAATCCACCGATCAACTATGGAGGTCATCTCTAACTCTTCGTGAATCGATCAACCAACTCCTGAGTCCAGCCATAGAGATACCTTTCCTTCGGACACCTAGAATGAGTATAGTAGAACCTCTAGACACCACATACTCAAATGTGAAAAGCCTGTGGAGTTAGAACCCAAGCCACTGCATCCAAGAACATCACACACAATCTCTACTAGCATAAGTTCCTACGAGATAAAGACTCTTACCTACTCCTACTCACTCTACAATATCAAACCAGCGAGGAGTTCCACTACAAGTTTCATGCGATGTCTAAAGGTGAGTATCTAGAATCGGGTTGCTTTCCTCTCAAATAAGCAACCACCATCACAAATAAAGTGGGCCTAGCTTCTCTCAAAGTTTATCACGTACACTTTTGAGTACTTCACAGTGCAGAACTTTTTCCATCGACAATATTCTATGGCCATATCGGACTCATAGAAAATAAGTTAATCGACTCACTGGTTCATGTTACAGTCACCACCGGAAAAATGGTGGAAATCGGAGAAAATTACTGACAGGCAAAATCGGTAATTACCGGGACTTTATGTTCAAGCGTGCGGGACACGTTTTCTAATGGTTTCCGAGTCCCG
>JBBYHH010222908.1:0-13287 GCA_038382905.1 Daphne laureola | reverse complement strand
GCAGGAAGGAGGAGTTCCCTCCACCCCGGGTTGGAGCAAAATTGTGTTCCATTTTTTATATGAAGATTATACTTTGATTTGAGAGAAGTTCTCTCTTTTATTCTCTACACTTTCCCAGTCAACTCTTGTTCAAGTTCTCTTGATCAACGTAAATATACCTCAAAACCCTAATCGAGAGTCATTCGCCACCGAGTTCCGACGCCTGCTTCCTGCTACCGTTCGTCCGTCCGCACCGGTGGACTCTGATTTGGATCGGTCTTTTCCCTGCTGCTGCATGCTGCTAGGGCCTCTGGAAATTACGCCGCTTATCATTGCTGACTACTGCTAGCCAGATTCCATCACTGATCGTCGCTGCCTACTGCCTTCCGCTGCCTGCTGGCTTCTGCCGTACTGCTTAGTTTTCTTGCTCTGGTACGTTTTGTTTATTGGAGACTGATATGGCTTGTATTAGCCTTAATTACCAAGGTTTAGGGGCTTCATCTAAGGTCATGGATGTGAAACGTATGGTGAACAACCTTAAGCCGGGACTTCTTTTTCTTATGGAGACACGACGGACAACGGCGGAGATGGAATTCATTTGCCGGCGTCTGGGCTTTGCTGGGCTACTTGCGACATCGGCTACCACGACTGGACGTCGAGGAGGAGTGGCTTTGATGTGGTCTTTGACTTGGGATGTAAATCTCCTCTCAATGAGTTATGTATATGTTGATGTATGGGTCAAAGCTTTGGGAGTAGAGTGGAGATTTACAGGGTTTTATGGTCATCCAGAAACTGCTCATCGTGGGGAATCGTGGCAACTTTTACGTTCATTAGCTAATGCCTCAACTCTTCCATGTCTAGTGACCGGTGAATTTAATGAAATTTTATGGCGACATGAAAAGATTGGGGGCTACCCAAGATGCCCAGCTCAGATGATTTCATTCCGTAATGCCCTGTCAGAAGCAGAGTTGGAAGACCTTGGTTTTTCTGGCCCAAAGTTCACATGGTCAAAGAGAGTCACTAGGGGCGATTTTGTACAGGAAAGACTGCACAGAGCAGTTGCAAGCCACTCTTGGAAACAGTGTTTTCCAACTTGTTGGGTGAGGAATTTTTTTTTCCAAATCTGATCATTTTGGTGTAGAGATTCGCATACATGGTAGAGAACCAAGATTATCTCGTATTTGGAGATTTGAGAAAATGTGAGCAATTGAGGCAAAATGTAACCAGTTAATTCAAGCAACATGGTCAGGTGACTTCTGCACCTTTTTAAATGCCAAAATAGATGTAGGAAGAGGTTGGCACAATGGCATCGTACTGAATTTCGGGGTACGACAAATCAGATCCGTATACTTGAAGGACGAATCGAAGAACTTGTTGGTTCAATGGATGGGGTAGATCTGGAGAAAAGGAAAAAGATGGAGGAGGAGGTTCATATTCTCCATAATAGGGAGGAGGCATATTGGAGTCAACGGTCTCGTGAGCTTTGGTTACAATCGGGGGATAGAAACACTACTTTCTTTCATCGCTCGGTGAATGGAAGAAAGCAATGGAATCAAATTTGAAGCCTAACTACACCACAACAGGTGGTGATCACTGACCCGCGAGATCTAAAGGTATAGGCTATTCGTTTCTACTAGCATTTATTCAGTTTCACCGGCCAATCACATGTTCAGATGGCTTTGGTTCAGATTTAGAGAAAGGTCACCCACATTATGTGTCAGCATTTGCTCAAGCCATATACATCTTCTAAGGTTCGCACTGCCCTATTCCAGATGCACCCGACGAAATCACCTGGCCTGGATGGATTTCCACCTCTTTTCTATCAGAGATTTTGGCACACTTTGGGTCAATCAGTCACAGGTTTGGTTCTCAATATCCTATCTTCTGGGGTTGTGCCTGCGGATATTGATCATACTTATTTGGTTATGATTCCAAAATGTGCTAACCTGGTAACATTGGCTGAATTTCGTCTCATTAATTTATGCAATGTTATTTATAAAATTATGTCCAAGGTTCTAGTGAATTGACTAAAGCCCTTGATGGGTGAAGTTATTTTGGAGCAACATGGCGCTTTTGTGCCTGGAAGGTTACTGACTGATAATGCTTTGATTGCAATGGAAACAAGCCACTATATTAATTTGCTAATGGGAAGTCAAAATGGTGCTCTTGCTGTTAAACTTGATATGACAAAAGCTTATGATCGAGTGGAGTGGGATTTTATCCGAGCAGTGCTACAGCAACTTGGTTTTCCGACGCAGTGGATCCATCTTATCATGTCTTGTGTCGAATCGTCAAGCTTCTCAGCGTTGATTAATGGCTCACCAACGGCTTCCTTCCGATTTTCCCGCGGGTTTCATCAGGGTGATCCTTTATCACCATATCTTTTTCTATTATGTACGGAGGGACTATCTAGCTTGCTCAGACAGGCCGAGGCCCGTGGTGAGCTTCAGGGGATATGGATTTCTTGATATGGCCCAAGGATTTCTCATCTTATATTTACGGATGACACTATATCATTCTTATATGATGCTCTGAATGCAGTTCGCTCACTCTTGCAGGTTTTACGTCTATATGAGGTTGGCTCGAGTCAACAGGTTAATCTGTGAAAATCCTTGATCTTTTTCAGTCTGGGAGTCTCTCCTGCACAACGGGCTCTCCTTACGCGACTCCTGGGTACCTTGAAGAATATCACAGAGGACAGGTACTTAGGATTTCCCTGGTTATTAGCTCAGGGAAAAGTGTGCCAATATGAATATCTAATTGAGCGGGTGAAAGAAAAACTAGCCAATTGGGGAGCGGCTACTTTATCCCAAGCAGGTCTAGCTTTGATGATTAAAACGCTCATCCAGGCAATGCCCATGCATGTGATGAGTTGTATGTTAGTAGCAGTGGAAGTGCTTGATGAATTACAATCTTTATCCACTCACTTTTTCTGGTCACCACATGTCACTAAACAGAAGCTATGTTGGTGCTCTTGGAATCGATTGTGCAGGTGTAAAGGAGTGGGTGGCTATGGCTTCCGAGATATGGAGTCATTTAACAAAGCGATGTTGGCAAAACAGGGGTGGATATTTATGTGCAAGCCAAACTCTTTGGTATCTCGAGTCTTCAAAGGAAGATATTTCAGGGAAAGTGATTTCCTACGTTCTTATTCATGGCCTGGTACGAGATCAGTGGTCTGGAAAGCACTCCTGGATGGAAGGGGTATCTTGCAGAATGGCGTTCATTGGCGAATTGGGTCTGGGACCACTATATCAGTGTAAAAAGATCATTGGCCCTTGAAAGATATGTGAACCACCCCATCAAATCTATTCTCGTCACTCCGGGTATCGGATATAATCGAACCAACTACTCGTGTATGGAAATGAGGTGATTGATGCTTTCTTTCACCCGCTAGATGCTGCTATTATTAAACAATTAACTCTTAGTCTGAATAGCCAGGAGGATGTTCTGACATGGGGTATGAAGGACTCTGGACAGTTCACAATACGATCGGCCTACCATCTGGCATATGCTGACAAGTTGCGTACCAACCCGCTTCAACCAGTTGAGTTCTGGAGGTGGTTTTGGAAGCTGAAACTCCCTCCTCACATACATACTTTCTTCTGGAGAGCATGTGCAGATATTTTAGCTACAAAGGATGGGCTTGCATATAAAGGTATGAATGTTGTGTTAACATGTGAGACGTGTGCTCAGGAGAGTGAATCGGTGGTGCATTTATTATGGGAATGTCCATTCTCTGCCAAAGTTTGGTCTTACATTCAACTTGATATACCTCCGGATATGACAGACTGGACTACCTGGTTCTATAATAAGGTATGGGCTGATCCTTCCTTTGCTCTCTTGTTCAGTGTGACAGCCTCGTTATTATGGTTAAGTAGAAATACGATTCGACATGATCACCGATGCTCGACTCCCTCGGCATTAGTGGTAAAATCGGTGGCGTGGGCCTTAGCTTGGCAGGTTGTTCAGAGTCGTCTCCTGACCCCTTCAGTGCCATCACCTGCCCGGCCTACTAGATGGTTACTACCGCCCCTTGGCCGAATCAAATTCAATGTGGATGCAGCTCTTGACGAGAGACGTGAGCGGGCAGCCGTAGGTGTGGTAATTTGCGACTGTAGTGGGAAGTTATTAACTGCTTTCTCTATTGGTTTTCCATTTGCTGGTAATGATGTGTTATATCTAGAGGCTATGCGCTACTATGGGGTACGGCTGAAGTAAGTCAGCAGGCTTGATTTGAAGCCCTTTTTGAATCTGACTCTCTTCTATTGGTTACGGAGCTCCTGGGTAATCATCGCTCATCTCGTTACTATTTTGGTGTGACGATTGAAGAAATCAGACGCTACTTCTCTCTAATGCAATTTCATAATATTTCATTTATTCCACGCGCCATTAATGATGTTGCACATTGTACTGCTCGTCATAGTTTAGAGCACCTTGGTAGATATGATTGGGAAACTCTCCCCCTTGACTGGTTGTTATCAGCAATAGCTGCTTGAAATTGAATGAAATCATTCCCTATTTAAAAACAAAAATCTCTTGATCAAGTTTATCGAAGTTCAAGGTTGATTTTTCTTGAAGAAAGAGGTGTTGGATCCATCTTCCTTCCCTTTCCAAAACTTCACTTTTACTTGAACCAATTCTTGGATTCAAGAGGGGGTGTTGGCCACTTTTATCATTCATTTATAGTCAAGAAGAAGATCCTTCAAAAGTGTTTATTAGTCCATAAGAAAACACATCAAAGTGGCTATAGTGTGTTGCAGCAGCTCAAAGATCCGGTGATTTCTCCTCAGCAAAACGAAATCTGGGCGACCATTTTGGAAACATTACTGTTGCGGAAGACAAAAATTTTCTTATGGCGACTATTCAGCAGCTACCTTCCGACTAATGACTCGCTCTTCTGATGACATATCGGTGAAGACCAGTTGTTTCCCTTTTGTCGCAACGCAGATGAAAGAGAGGTCCATCTATTCATCTTGTGTAGTAGGGCTCGAGAAGTATGGCAAAAGCAGGGGCTGGCTTATATGAAAAGAATGAATATTGGTTCGATCACAACATGGTTTCTATGGATGAAGAGGAGCACCAGACGGAATGAATGGGAGAGGATATTTATTTCTCTGTGGACCATTTGGTTCTTTAGAAATAGGTTTGTTCATGAGAAAGCCAATTTTGATGTCAATTCTCTTCTTTGGCAGATCAACAAGTCCTTGAATGAAGCAAAACTGGTAGCCTTACCTCACCAAGTGTGATCAGAAGTATCATGGATGGCCCCCCGATCGGATGGAGCAAACTGAATCTGGATGCAGTAATAGGTAGTGAAGGAAAAATTGGACTTGGAGCGCTACTTCGCGGAAGTGATGGAATTGTTAAGGCAACATTTTCAAGCCCATCTCGTGGATTAAATGACATGTTCTTTGCAGAAGGTCTTGCCATCCAAGAAGGCTTGCGCAGATTGAAACATTTCAGCCTCACATAAATTATTATCGAAACAGTTGCAGCCTCTGTAGTAAAGGCTATAAATGGTGGCCCATTTTGCAGGTCCAAAGCCTGGACGAACATTTCATCAGCCCAACGCCTCCTCCAACAATTCCAGGGATGGCAAGTTCTCCACTCATACAGAGAAGGAAACCAAGTCGCACATGAACTCGCCATAGGAGCTCTCACAATGGAAAACCCGACTGTATGGGTAGATACATCATACATGCCCAGATTTTATTCGGCACTTATTGTAATCGGTCTCTTTCTCGAACCATCTCTCTCCCTCTCTCTCTTCTCTCTCTCTCTCCCTCTTTTGCCCCCACTGGCCCCTCGGAATTTCTACCTGGTATTTTCCACGTTATTCTCCTAGGATATTAGCGAATCCAGGCCTAGACAGTTTTATCTATTCTTTCTGTTCCAAGTAAGCGAAAGAGACCCCCCTCGGGATGCCCACTTTGGGTATCCCGTTTCATAAATTAAAAAAAAAAAACACGATTACCTAAGAAGGAAGAGACTGGTAGAGGGAAACATGAGACTCTCTCAATGTCTAGTTCCGTCAACCGCACTCGCTGCCTACCTGTAGCCAGATCGCCGAATGTCATTGAGCTTGGTTGTCTCGAGGAGCACCTCAATGCTAATCCGTGCAGAGTTCGATGAATTTGCTTCATGTTGCAGCTCTTCCAGCAGATCGCGGTAGCGTGGAGTCAAATCTGGATGCCCCACATCATGTCACCCTCGGGTCCCGCCTGCCGCGCAAACTCATATTTGGCTTCGTGCAGCGTGCCCATGATAGAGTGGGATGGTTGTGCTACCTTTGCTTCCCGAAAGGGTGGGGGAGGAGGAGCAATAGGCGATGACGGCTGTGGGTAGAGGAGGGGCACTGGTGAGGCTAACAAGAAAATGGGGAAGTGGGGGTAAATGTTCTAGATACTTAAAGTTTGTGTAACGTGTAGGGAGTTAGGAAGTAATGTATTTTTTTTTGTAATTTATGCTTTTTAATTAAAGTTAAAAAATATAATAATTAAAGTTAAGGGACCTTCTCGAATTAGTTTTTATCTTTGCATTTCTTTGGATTAAATATGTTTCTTGGGGTTTTGTTAGGCCCTAATCTGCATTAATTAATCTCTGCATATATATGCATGGTAACGAGAAGAAGAAAAGCAAAGGAAGGACGATCATATATCCAAATTAATATCCAATGCTTCTATCGATCAAGCAAAACATTTGAACACACATGCATGCACAACAAGAAAAAAGAAGAGAACAACATGGGCGTAGTTGAGAGTTGGGGACCACAAGAAGTGGCCTGGACTGGACCAGTTCTCGATCCACTCTCTCCAATATTAATTCATTCTTCGTGGTCGATTACAAAACCACCGCCCATATGCAATCGAATCCCCTTTAATTGCCTAATTTCCGATAAACATCTTTTCAATTAATCGTGTCACAAATGTATGATTGGTGGGTCAATTCATCATATCCTACCTACAATTATAAGCCTGACCAGACACCAGACCTAGCTACATTAGCAGTATAAGCATTTTGGTCGAATATTATCATTTCAGCGATCACTACCCAAAAAGTTATAATTGGTGGATCTCCCTCAAATGTAGATGGATGGTGTGCCTCCATTCCACATGTACAGGTACAATTATATATGCGGTTATGTTTCCATTTCGAATATTATTGGATTTGTTGGGCACCGATCGAGTTTGTGTGCCCCGATGCTATATTCAGATACTCGCTCCCTCCCCGTCTATAATCTAATGCTCCTCCCGGGTCTTTATAAGATGCACAAATTCATTTTTGCATTTGTAAATGCGTTTTATTCAATTAAACTATTAAGAAGATTTTGTTAAAATAAAATTTCTATATACTTGTATTTAGGAACTATAGATGTTCATTTATTATTTGAAAATAAATTATTAAACTTGCTATATTAGAAAACTGAAGAACAAAAACATAGACTAATACTGAAAAAATCACCACCGAGCCGCAAATCGGGGCGGTTGGCCGCCAAATCGCGGATTCACGACCCTAGGCCGCTAGATCATGGCTCTGGGCCGCCGGGTTGGGGGCTTGGATCGCTGAATCACGGTCTTGGATCGCCGATTCACGGCCCTAGGTCGTTAATTCGGCGGCCCATGACTTCGATCTGTGACTCGGTGGTGCTCTTTTATGGTTCCAGACATTCTGGAGGTGGTCCGGCAGCGTTTGACGGTCTAGTGGATAGTGAAGTTTGAAAAAAAAAATTGTAACTTGTTTATAAGAAATTGAACTTTTTGGATAAAATTGAAAAAAATTCATAAATTCAAGGAATAAATTGCTAATTAAGTAAGGGTATTTTTGTACTTAACAGAAAACCTAACCAAAATTTAACAACAAAATCACAATAGAAAAAACCACAAATATAGGACATAAACCCTAACTTTTGTATTTATACTAATTAAACTTCATATCTTAAATTTCTCCACCACAACCACAGTAAACCTTTTCCACATAAAGCATAGTCAACCATTCTCGATCTACAGTTGTTGATGCTCTCTTGTCGCCGCCACCTTTGTTGCTCTCTCCCCATAGCTTTCATGTCACTGTTGTTACTCTCCCATCATTGCCATCGTTGTAATCTTCTTCGTCGACCGTACCTAAATCTATAGTGGGGTCGGCCTCGACTAGCCTGAGTTTGACATTGCTAGTTCGATCCAATTCCTTGTTACAGGGACCATCGCTAGTCTGGGCCTCATCGGTCGTGCCCAAATTTACAGTTTGGACAAGTTTAAGAATGGAGTCGCGACAGCTCTGAAAATGTTAAACTCATAGATTTTATCAAAGTTGGGATAAAATTGATACTTTCATAAAATAAATAAAAAAACGTGGGCGTATTTGAAAATTTGATACTGTCATTTAGCATAAGTATCTGATGGTTTAGTGGTTTCTCTTTCTCTTTTTTCTTTTTTGGGCAAATGACCGTTTTTGCCACTGAGGTTTGTTAAAAGACTCTTTTTGCTATTTTTTAAAATTGGTATCCTTGTTGTCATTATCGTCCAGGTTTGGGGACCACGTTCACAACTATCGTTAAATTTATTCCATATTAGACCTTAAAATTTTTAAAAATTGATAAATTCACTTATATTCTAAACCACTCTTTATTTTTATCCATCTCATATCACATTTCTTTGTTTTTCTTTTACCCAAAATCACAGTTTTTTAAAACCTCTTTCTCTCTCACCTCCTCACTCTCTTCTACCCTTTCGTGGATCCATCTCGTGATGTGAATCTACTTAAGGACCAGATGCAAACATTTTCAAAGTCAAGGATCGAAGTGCAATCACAAAAACACTGAAGGACAAGGAGCAAATATGTGTCAAAAAGTTAACACATTGAAAACCTAGAGAAGTTAAGTGACAAAATAGAAGAAGTTATTGGAGAGTTACGTAACAACTTCAAAGCACACCATCAATGGTTTCAAGAATTGATTAAATTTAGTCATCAATTGCACAAATGACTCTTCACATTCAACCGACCAACTTCATCTCTTTTGATCAAGTTTTTGTCCTAAAATAAGCCTTTAGTGCCTAGAAATAAATTAGGACAATCAATGTAGAATTTACTAATTTTTCTTTCATTTTTTCCACTTGTGTGAAGAATGAAGATTATTATAATGTTCTTTGTTTTCAACTCCTATATAAAGGAGTATGTAGTAGCTCAAAAGGAAGACATTTGATATATGAAGATTATACTTTGATTTGAGAGAAAATATCTCTTTTATTCTCTATACTTTTTCACTCAACTCTTGTTCAAAGGTTTTGATCAAGTTTACCTAAATCCAAAGTTATTTTCTCTTGAAGAAAGAGGTGTTCGATCCATCTTCATCCACAATTGGTAAAACTTCACTTTTAACTGAACCAATTTTTGGATTCAAGAGAATAAAAGAGATACTTCAAAAGTGATTCTTAATCCATAAGAAAACACATCATCTTACTTGAGAAATCCTTCGTTCTCTGCGACGACCATGACATCCCCTTCACTTGTCAATCTTCCGATCTTGCCAAGTGCATCATATTTGCATTGGAGGAGAAATTCGGTGCGAAAATGAGGCAATTACAGTACGAAGCGTGAATCTCCGGCGGAGGGCGAAGTTGTAGTTCCCGAACGGGTCAATCAAGAATTATTTATGACCGACGATGATGGGACGGGTCCCTATTTTATATTTTTAAAAGTTTGAGAGAGGAGCTTAGATCATAACTTTTACAAATTTATGGATAATTTTTTTCATTTTTAAAAATTTGAGGTCAAATTGAGTATGAAAATATAGACTTAACGGAATATTCTTAGAATATTCCTTCTGTTAATGACATCAATAGTAAATATGGTCCAAAAAATAAACTCTATGACAAAAATGGTAAAAAAACAAAAGCCTTAATGACAACAGGAATACCGATTTAAAAAAAAAAAAAAAATCCTTTTAGCAAACCTATCATTTCCCCATTATTATTATTATACATTACCATTTTATGCTACAATAAAAGTGAGGTAGGGTATTGAATACGGGCTTTGAAGGAATGTCCTTATCCATGTCTGGGCCGACCACTTAATTTAGTCATGTCCTCGTGACAGTATTAATATCCACATTCAGTCCCTCACTCACTACCCACAAACCCCTTTTGGTAATTAACATAAATTACACCCATATTGTACCGTCCGCGATAAGTAACTCCAACTTGATTCCACTCTTGAGTTGCGTTCACCCAAACACTTCAAATGAACTCTGTTCTTAACCAAACAGAGCACCAAAAACAACAGCAGAAGGATCACCAGCTCATCTACATGGAGGAGGCCGCGGAACACGAAACAGCTCCCACCGCCTCCGCCGAGAGATCTCACTGGCTTCTCAATCTCCCCGACCCGCCTTCTCTCTGGACACAACTCATCTCCACCGTTAAACACAATGTGCTTCCCCGGCAGTCCAAGACGAGTACCCGAACTTCACGCGCCGCCACGTTCCTCCGGGGAATGTTTCCCATTCTCAGCTGGGCTAGAAAATATACCATCTCTAAATTCAAGAAGGATCTCATGGCTGGACTAACAATTGCAAGCCTCAGCATTCCTCAGGTTTAAAAAAAAAGTTTTGATTTTTCGATTTCTTACATTGATCTTGAATGTTTATTTTGAACGGAACTTTTTTTGCAGAGCATTGGGTACGCGAACTTGGCGAAACTGGATCCTCAATACGGGCTCTGTAAGTTCTTAGTACTAGTATTAACTATCAAATTTTCTTTATAATTAAAGAGAAAATTTTGGAAAATTCAAATTTTAAAATAAGATTTTCTGTTTTAACCAGAGTTTATTTTCTCTTTTTAATTTAATGATTAGTTATATATTCAATTGTATAAAAAAAAATTAAAATGAAAAATCTTTTAGAAAATTTTCATAACTAAATAGACATTAACTGTTTCGGTTAAATTGCTCCCTGTTTCGGTTAAATTGTTGGGAGCAGACACAAGTGTTGTTCCGCCGCTAATCTACGCGTTGATGGGGAGTTCAAGAGATATAGCGATCGGACCGGTGGCGGTTGTGTCAATGCTGCTGGCGTCGATGATTCCGGCGGTGGTTGATCCGGTGGCCGACCCTGTTCTCTACACGAAGATGGTTCTGACGGTAACTTTCTTCGCCGGAATTTTCCAGGCGGTGCTGGGAGTCCTGAGGCTTGGTTTTCTGGTGGATTTTCTGTCGCATGCGGCGATCGTCGGGTTCATGGCCGGAGCGGCGATCGTCATCGGACTTCAGCAGCTTAAGGGCCTGTTTGGGATGACGCATTTTATCGCCAGGACGGATGTTGTCTCTGTTTTGGGCTCTGTTTTTGGGTCTATTCGTCACCAGGTAAGGTCAGTGGTCGTGGTCATGTTAGTAAATAGTAAGAAAAAATTTACGGTTTTGAAAATTGTGAAAATCTTTTGTATTAAGGTGAACACAGCTTTAATAAATAACCAAATACTATAACATTTGATTAAAATGACAAGTTAATCAACTTTCTATATCTTACCTGAAAAGTTGGTAACCTAACAATTACCTCACTTTATTTTTAGGTTTAAGGTTTAAAAACTTAAAATGCCATCAAAATATATAAATTTTTTAAATTTACCATTTGAGTAAATTGCACCACATATACTTAAATTATAACATTTATTGCAAATCTATACATGAATTAAAATTTATTGTAAAAGTGACCATAAAATATGAGTACGTTGTAAATCTATACCTACGACTTAACATTCATTAAAACTTAACGAGATTTTAAGGAAAAATGCTCAAATTGACCATTATGGTTTCTAAAATGTGTTGAACACCCCTCTAACTTTATAATTTCATTTTTGAGTTATTATTCTTTATCACATGTGTATTTTTTAAATAATCTTCGTAAAATATTCATGTTAATTTTAAATTGAGTCTAAAATATCTAAAAAATTAGCAAATATGAAATGAATTTTTTTAAAATAATATCAATAATAATATTTGTAGTAAAATTTGCCTTTTTATTATGAAACAATAGTAATTATCAAAATAAAATGCAAAAATGAAGAATAACTTTCTAAAACTATCTAAAATTTATATTAAAATATTTAAATAATGTATAATTTCAAATAAATTTATGTCATTGTTGAATATCTCTTACAATACGTAAATAATTTAATATAATTGTTGGAGACTTTTTTTTAAATCATTATTATTCTTAAATTTTATTTTGATAATATTTTTTCCTGTGTAAAAAATATATTTAAATACAAATATTACATATTTTATACTTTTGTTTCATATTTGACAATTATTTTTTATACTTTAGACCCAATCTATAATTAGTATTAATGAATTTGAAAGAATATATAAAAAAACTACACATGTAATAAAGAATAATGACTCACAAATGAAATTATAAAATTAAAGGAGTGTTCAACACATTTTAGAAATCATAAGGGTCAATTTGAGCATTTTTCTCGCAAATTCCGTTAAGTTTTAACGGATGTTAAGTTGTGGGTATAGAATTTTCAATGTACTCATACTTTAGAACCACTTTTGTAACAAACTTTAGTTCATGTATAGATTTACAACGAATGATATAGTTTAGGTATAGTTAGTGCAATTTACTCTTTACCATTTAACTTCATTTTGGAGTAATAGTACCGTACATGTTTTGAAATTGGGGTAAAATCCCCGCTACTGACTTGATGGTGTCAGATGGTGTGATGAAATCGTTAACTTTTATTACTTAATTAATAAGAGAGAGTTTGTTGACGTGGATTTGACTGTAAAATAAAATGGTATTTTGAGACAATTTTTCTTGTGTGTTGCAAGGTTTGTTGAAGAAATTGGAACGATTGTGTAAGGTTTTAGGGTTATGGCTAGAGTATTTATCCGTCTATTTTGCCGCTAAATCCATGTCAATAAACCTCCTCTTACCATGTAATAAAAATTAACGATTCTGTCACGTTATCTGACACCATCACGCCATAAATAACAATTTTATCCCAATTTCAAAACATGTCTTATACTATCGTTCCAAGATAAAATTAAATGATAAATTTAAAAAAATTGTATATATTTGTGACATTTTTATCCTTAATCCCTTTATTTTTTTTTATTTATAAGAATGTAAGAATAAGGGTTGTTTTATCGCATGATAAATTTTCTATGCATCAGTAGTAGAAATTTTGTTATGTTGATTATTTATTTTCTATTAACTGACTTCATTTGTTTACATTATACAGTGGTACCCTTTCAATTTTGCTCTTGGATGTCTCTTCCTCATCTTCTTAATAGTCTGCAGGTTCATTG
>JBBYHH010222797.1:0-13287 GCA_038382905.1 Daphne laureola | reverse complement strand
CTTTGCAAGTTACTTATAATTGAATTCTTACTTGCTTAAATATATTCTCATACCCGTCATATAAAACTTGCAAGGAACCTGGCTATCATCATGAATTAGAGAGAAGGTCGGGATGGACACCTGCAGCTGTGCAACTGAAGGACTACAACAGAGAAAGATTTGGAGGACCTCGACATTATTTATTATATTCTTCTTATTTATTTATTTCTTTCTTACTTTAAAAGTAAATGCACTCTGAACCTCAGGTTGTATTTGGACACTCTTAGTTCTTTCGCGAACTTTGTTTTTAAAACATTTTAAATGGTTTTACAAAAGATCTTGGGAGTTTTGAAATGTCATTCACCGGAATTCACCGTCTACTCTAGCAAGTAGCTGGAACGGCTGGTTCATAACAAACTGTACCAAACATGTCCGACGGGACTTCTGATTTTTGCATATCATGTCATCTGTATTTCATATTCCTAAAATATCTAGGATTGTATATCTGCTAGTCCACTGCATACTGACCCTTTTCTGCATGCAATTGTTTTTATAAATTTTATCCGTTATCTGTGCCTACCCCCTTACTCAGTACCTCCCAAGGACTCACCCCCCAATAAACTTATACTTTTCAGGAGCATCTGTCTCCTGACCGCAGAATAGTTCTGCCAGGTCGTTTTGTGGGTTCTGGTTTTAAGGTTTATGTTTCCCTGATAGAGTATTCTGTTTCTGATTCTCTATTTATTCAATTCTCTATTTATTTTTCCCTGATGGAGGATTGTTCAATTCTCTATTTATTTTTCTGGTCAAGCACGATAAATTCTGGAGTAACGGTTTAACTTTTCTGTTTTTTATAAATAGCAGCAGCAACAGTATAGTATGGTGTGTTCTGGGCTCTGTAGGCGTAGGTTGCATATAGGTATCATTACACGATCTACTATATTTTGATCTGTAAATCTGTATGCTTTATTCTTCTCGGGGAGTTCTTGCCCAACCAAGTGGGCGAGACTCCTTTCTGGTGCATCTGGGTTGACCTGACCTCAATATTATATCTGTATATTATCTGATTGCGCGATTTTTCGTAAAACTATTAACGTGTCAAGAATTTTAGGAAAGAAATCTTTAGGGGTGGGTCCCTGGGACCGCCAATCAAGTTAATTGTTCGACGTCATCGACCATTGCCTGGTTCCCCGACATCTGGTTCCGCAACGTACGCTTCTGCCGTACCAGGAATGGAGGTGGTGGTGACAGGTAGTAATTATGAATTCTCATCCATAATTATATACAGTGAGCGGTATCTAGCAACACATCATTGCCACCCAAGTAATGTGAAAGTCAACGTCATGATGGAACCTCACCCATCAGTATGATCATACGGTGTACATGATATGTCCCTTCATTTAGACTCTCAGATTGAACCGAGACGCGGATCTTGCATCCTCGTTACAGTTCAACCTTGCGCGTGAGAATACTCTCTCTTGGTGAGGGAGTGATGAATCACATCTTGGTTCATGACAGTCCAACTCCATAATGTTGTGACACACCCAAAATTAGGTCACTCCCTCGGTCAAGAAAATGATAGAGAATAGAATTAAAGCATGTCACTCACATGAAAAAATCTTCATAACCTCAGGTCGAAGGACTACGCGTACAATGATCCATAAGAGACACTTATGATGTTCAAACCACGATCCATATAATGCTCTCAAACGGATCGATCCAATATATAGTTCATCTCCTATGTATTCATAAGTAAACTTTTACAATACCTATGTGAATTTTTTCTTATGCTAGTCTCAAATGTATCATAGCAACTCATGTTCACTATAACATATTTACTAGAGATATTTAGGAATATTGATATATATATATATATATAATAATTTAAATTGACAGAGTTAAATTTATTTATTACATGCAGGAAACAAACGTAACAATTAAAAAAGAATGGAAGATTACTACTTTTTATGTAAGATTTACGGATATGAAATATAAACATGTATATAAAATAATAAACTGCTAATATTATTATTTTTTTCAATTTAAATGATGTTTACGAATCAATTGTAGCTTAAATGCTCACATTGGCACTTCTCACAAAAAATAATGAATCATAACATTAACATTAAATTGATATGATAAAAGCTTCGTAAAAAATTTTCAGTAAAATCTATTTTTACTCTCTTAAGTTATATAGTTATCCTAAATATGTCAATTTTTAAAAGGAGAATGTCTCATTTCCCCACTAACGTTTATCTTTTGGACCTAAATTACCATTAATTTGAAAAAGGTCCTATTTTACCGTCTTCCATAATTTAAAAGTTCAAGTTTGCCACTGAAATGATTTATTGGTTCTATTTTACCATCACGTTAACATTTTACCACTATTCACCGTTAATAATGTCACCGTTAGGCACCGTTGCCGCCTGACCGCCGCCACCAGTGACGCCGAAACTCACAATTCAGGGTCTAGGGTCGTAGATCGGGACCTAGGACTACCAGATCCTGACCAAAGGCTGCCAATTTGCGGCATGGGCTCGCGATTCACCGGTTTTGGACCGCGATTCGCCTGTCTTTGGTTGTGATTTGTCAGTTTTAGGCCGGGATTGGATGACCCTAGGTCTTGATCTACGATCCGGTGTATTTTTTTCTCATTCCGTATTTTTCGGCGGTGGTCCGATGATGGTCAGCGGTGGTCCGGTGCATCTATAACGACGATGATAGTTTGGGTCCTTTTTTCAAAATAGTGATAATTTTGGTTCAAAACACAAACCATAATGACGAAATGAGACATTCTCCCATTTTTAAATTACATTATTATACAAATGTGAGTTTTATGAACAGACAATACATTGTTATTCTAATTTTTGAAAAGTAACTGAATTATACTATTATACATTTGTCACGGATTTGCTATAGTAAGTGAACAATAGCGTTCTTTTTTCTTTTCTTTTTTTTTCTTTTTTTCTTTTTTGCTTTTTTTTTTTACTTTCTATTATGTTAATATGCACCCCTTTCTTTTCATAGTTTTTTCAAATTGATCCCTAAATTTGTTTATTTAATAATATGTTGCTATCTTAATATTTTAAACACTACAAAAAATCCGCATTCTTATTGTTTGTGTATGTTTTTGTGCATTCAACTTTGCAGCCATCATGCTACTTTATTTTTTTAAGCAATACATCCTTTAGTTTTATGTTTTTTTTTTAATTCTCCTATATTTCTTTTTTTATTTATAATCTATACATTTTAACCTCACACATTTTTAATTGAATATAATGACCAGCCGTTTTCTTCTTTAGACGTTAAAACACTAACACTCTCTTTCTAATATTTGTGTGTATTTTCATTCGTACAATTTCTCAAGAATCTTACTACATTTTGTTAAAATTTTCGCACATACCACGTGTTCTCATTTCTCTTAATCATTTAACATGAGAATGCTTAGCTGAAAATTTAAATTATCTACCTTAGATTCTTAAATAAATGTGAAAAGTTTGTATCAGCCGATGGGATGAAATTTAAAAATTCAATTACTTTCATAAATGAGTTGTGTTACGAAAACCAAAATGTCTCATTAATATGATTTCTTTTATAATATTCTATTTTACATCAGTTAACACATAAAAAACTCATGATAATATTTATCAATGAATTTTTTTTTATGTTCATAAGAGAAAATAAATTTTAAATTTTAAGAATTTATATTTATCACTTTAATTTTTTTCATTGTCCCAGCTGTGGAGGGCGGGTTGGAAGTAAAACTAGTTAACTACATTTTCTTCTTGCTTGGTGACAATATGTTTGTGCGTGTATTTCTGTTGCCGTAGAAATACAGTAAAATGTTATACGGATTAAGTGCTACAGGTGCGCTCAAAATTTTTTACCCAAGGCAAGTTGCCCCTTTATCTCTGACTCAGTGTGATAAAACCCTTTTGTTTGCGATAACAGATCGATTTGTGTGTGTGCATTTTTATTTACTTATATATGTCCAATTAAATTGCTGGAATTTTTAAACCAATTCAAAATTTAATTAACCCTCTAGGACGTTAAGCTTTGAGTTACTGTTTATCTATTTATTTTTTGTTTTTGGTTTGTATTTTGAGTAGCTATAGGTTGCGCATTGCGCAGCTTATACGTATAAGAATTGATTATAATTACAGGACTACCACCGCGCTTACCTACCTGCAACAACAGTCTCCGCCAGATCCAGCACGAATCTCAGAAAATAACCGTGCTTCCATTCCAGGAAATACACCAGCAAAAGGAACGAGTTCAAATACTATACAAAGACAAAAGCAAAAACAAAAAAAGAAAAGAAAAGAAAAAGACACGATGTCGAATTGCAGATAGAATACTAACGACGACTTATTTCAGAACCGAAAATCATATGAACTACTAATATTAGAAGAACAATGTTGATCAAAGTACTTGTTGACAATGATCTTTATTAATCAACATGTCATTCGTACAGAGAACATATGCTTATCGATTCATCTAGCTGATGTCCACGAAACTTTGTTGATCAAACAATATACAACAATGTTAAAAAATACTTCCTACTACAGAGAATAAATAAGACCAATTTATAAGCATTACAATCTTTGATGGTTTTTATGACCTCACTAACCACGAATTTTCTAAGACATCAGCAAACCACAAATCAACATCTAACTGGTATGCGATCGACATGGTGTACAACACGATCAACATAGAACACTATGGAATCAACAAACTACCGGTACATGATCACCAAATAAAAAATCATGATCACTATATGAATCTATATAATCAACATAGAAACCGACAAGATCAACATTTATATGATACATGATCAAAAACTATTTTGAACATACCAACATACAACACCGTCCAATCAATCGACAACTTAATGCTTGATCAGAATACAAACACTATAGGATCACCATAGGAAACTAAATGATCAGCATACAACAATACATGGTCAACATACAACCACTATTGGATCAATATCATTGTACTCACTGTTGATCAACATACATAAGAGTTAGATCAACAAAACGCACTTTGTTGGTCCATATGAGTTAGATCAACATAGAATTGAAAACAGATCAGCCTGAGTTAGATCAGCATGGACGTTCTTCGAATCAACATATCAAAGATGTTGATCAGCAATGATTTATAATCATATATTTATGATCGAGAAAACTCTGTATTTTTTAAATTTCACAAAAACAATGTTTAAAATTGCAACAAGATAAATCAACAAATCACATAAAATAAGCTACCATTCACAAAACTACTAATTAACATATGCTAGAAACAAGATTAACATAACAATAATATATGATAAACATGACATTAAGATTTCATGGAAACTTCTGAGCTAAAAAACTACTACCAACTAAAACATCTCATGACTAGTCAACATTACAAATGATTCATAGCGCCTCTGCTTCTACAAATAAACCGTACTTGGTATTGATGTCATCTAAATGTTTATTCTTCAATGTGTTCAGGCTTGATAAAAGTAAGTCACACCGATTTGAAATCCTACAGTCATCGACATAGACCTACTCATTAACCTTTGAATTGGACTCGATTTAGTTTTGATAAAAGTAAGGCAGACTATTTAGGTTGGATAGTGAGGGGTAGAGGTTAGGACCTAGGTTCCCTTATGACTTGTTGGCCTCACCTCCTCTAGAGGCAGTTGAGGGTCCTATTAGGGGGGGCTTCTACAGTTAAGGTAGGTGAGGGTGAGGACCCTTCTAAGGATGAAGGCTTCAAGTAGGTTGTGGATGCCACTCCTCATTTGTTATATTAGTGCTTTTGCACTTTGTTTTTTGAAAATTTTCATTGATTTGTAATTTTGTACTTACTCATAGTAAGGTTTATATGTTGGAAATGAAATTTGTGATGGATTGGAGTGTGTGAGTACACAAAATGTGATCACTTGTATTGGATCCGGAATGTAGATATACATATTTTCGAGATGAAATCTTTCATTTCATTAAATTTAGAGTATATGCTTACACATAATAGTCGAAGATCATCCTTCTGGTAATTATGCTTCAATAGCTTTCCAGTGGAGTTATTGAGTTTGAAAACTCATTCTCTATCTTTGTTGTGCACTATGTATGATCCTGCCCAATTAGGTCTAAAGGTGGCTTGACCTGGATTGCGGTCGGTAAACTCAGACTTTAATAAGATAAGGGATCCCCACTGTATTTTCTTGGGTCAAATTTTGGATTTGTGAATATGATTAGCCCAACTTCTTCGATTAAGTTAAGGTGTGCTTGTAAACCTTTCTCGTTGGATTTTTCATTGTAGTAGAGGGTTATGACAGTTGGTATGTCAGCCTCGATTAAGAGTAACACATCCGTTCTGTAAACGAGGGTGAATGGAGTTTCTCTAGTGGGTCCTCGTGATGTAGTTCTATAGTCCCATAGAACTGTGCAGAATTCCTCGACCCATTTGCCTTTAACTTGGTCAAGGCATTTCTTTAATCCCTCATTGATGGTTTTGTTAGTGACTTACACCTGATCGTTCGATTGAGGGTGGGCGACTGGGGCGTATAACATTTGGACGTTCATTTTGACCGCCTAGTCTTTGAATTTTTAGCTCATGAATTATGTGTCATTGTCTGTTATTATAGGTCTCGAGGAAACATATCGTGACACGAGGTTGTGCCACAGGAATTTTATTACTTTCTTAGAGGTGATTGTAGTGAGGGGTTCAACCTCGATCCACTTGGTGAAGTAGTCAACGGTTATGATGCAGAACTTGAATTGTCCAGGAGCTCGAGGCATGAGGCTGATTAGGTTGAGGCCCCATAAGGAAAAGGGGATCAGGTATGTCCCAGTGATAATCTCTATAGATGGTATTTATCTAGCATTGGTGACACTTTTGGACAAGGTCATGTGCATCTTTCTTTAATGTCGGCCAGTAATACCCGAGGTGTCGGATTTTATGAGCCAAAGCATTGGAGCTTATATAGGCCTCATAAGCCCTCGAGTGTACCTCGTTTAGTAACTTTGCGGCATCATCTCTGTCGAGGCATTTTTGGAGTGTTTGGCGGACATAACTCGGATTTTCTTTTGCTGAGCTGAGGTTCCTCCGGGATTCCCAGTTTGTAATTATTGGAGTATTGGCCATCACCAATCATTTGGGTGTGTAACGTGGATAGTGTGAACATGATGGATTAATCATTGAGGTAACATCTCGACGGGTGACTTGATACGCCCTTTGGAGAGTTTGTCGGCTTGTTGATTCTGATCTCTCAGAATCTTTGAGATATGGAGAGTTTCAAATTACCCTTGGAGGTTCTTAACAAGGTCCAGGTATTTGGAGAGTGTTGGATCTTTACACTCCGTTATTTTCGTAACTTGGTTGACGACCAGTTAGGAGTCGTTATGGATGGTTAAGCAACGATGACCCTTTTTGAGCCCCGATACGAAGGCTTCGTATTCAGTGCCATTTTTGGTAACTGAGAATTGGAAAGTGACCCTTAGGTCTGTTTCCATGCCATGAGGTTCTTGGATGTATATACCTCCTCCTGGATGTTCTGTGTCCGAGGTACCATCGACATACATGTTCCATTCAGGAGGGGTTGGCTCTGGTGGTGGTAGTCGTGAAGGTCCCTGCTCGGGGGAGGGGGGTATATGAAGAGTTCAGCCATGAAGTCTATTAAAGCCTGAGCTTTGATAGCTTTACGTGGTTCAAACTTGATGTTATATCCGCTCAATTTGACCCACCAGCATGCTAGTCGTCCAGTGTG
The DNA here is from genome assembly GCA_038382905.1 of Daphne laureola. Lineage (NCBI taxonomy): Eukaryota > Viridiplantae > Streptophyta > Magnoliopsida > Malvales > Thymelaeaceae > Daphne > Daphne laureola. Next base: position 5,552 of record JBBYHH010222797.1, on the reverse strand, counting down.
TTACGATCTTTGGAGGATTTCTTTTATTGGAAGATCATTTCGGACCTTTATTGTATGTGCTTGGAAATAAGGTTAGAACTTTTGAGCTGCCATGATGAGGGCAAAAATTGTCTTTTGTAATGGTAGGTAATGAACTTCTTCCCTTTGTGAGGTGTGACTTGTGTAATAAACATGTCATTGTTTGTCCTTTTCTTCTTTGATGAGGATGGAGGAGATTGTGTCATTCGAGGTAGTGAAGTAAATGACCAATTGATCGCCCATTTGAGGGCAATTGAGAATAGGAAGCTTCTGAAGGTTTTTTTTTTTGCTTCAAAAGTTGTTTGACACTTCATTGTCCATTAGAAAGCTTTCTTTTTTCGAAGTTGCTCAAAGAAAGGCTTGCATTTGTCCCCAAGCTTGGAGATGAAGTGACTTAGGGCGATGATCTGTCCTGTCAATTGTTGAACATCCTTGATGTCCGTTGGGGTAGGCATTTGGGTGATTGTCGTGATCTTTTTCAAGTTCGCATCGATTCCTTGTTCGGAGATCATGTAGCCCATGAATGTTCTGGCGCTCACAAAGAAGGAGCATTTGTCCGGATTTAGTTTCATGTTGTACATTCAGAAGGATTGGAAGGTTTCTTCTAGATCGGCGAGGTGTTCCTCAAAGGTCATACTTTTTACAATGATGTCATCAACGTATGCCTCGAGGTTGCATAAAATTTGATGGCCAAAGATTTTGTTCATCAATCATTAATATGTTGGCCCCGTATTTTTTAGGTCAAACGACATTCGAACGTAGTAATATACGACATCGTCTGTTGTGAATGCAGTTTTTGAAGCATCGTCGGGGTCCATGTAGATTTGGTGGTACCCACTCTTGGCATCCATGAATGTCAAGTGTTTGTATTTGGATGTTCCATCGACTAGATGGTTAATGATTGGGAGTGGATAAGGATCCTTTGGACAATGGACGTTGAGTCCAGTGAAATCGACACACATACTCCAGTCTCCATTAGATTTGTTAGCAAGAACTATGTTAGCAAGCCAGTCCAAGTAATGAAGTTCCTTTATTGTATTGCCATCGAGGAGTTTCTGCACTTCCTCCCTTACAATTTTTTTCCTATTCCAGGCTATGCCTCGTACTTTATATTTAACCAGTTTTGAGTCCGGGAATACATTCAATTTATGGGCGATGACCAATGACCTCAGGGAGATCTTTCAGTTCCTAGGCAAAGACCTCTATCTTGGAGTGAAAGAGATGGATGATGACAACCTTTTCCTTATCCTTAAGGTCCTTTTCAACCTTAAATTTCTTCCCTGGGACTATTTTGACTTCCTCGATAATGTCACTGAGACAAGGAGTATCGTCGACATCCATTGAGTCGTTGTAGGATGAGGATGCATTGTCATCAGTAGTGGAGTTGAGAGTTGCGACATAATTAATGTGGAATGCCTTCTGGTCGATGTATATGTAAGCTTCTTCTCATGGTGTCTCAAAGGCTACAGTGAGGGAGCGTATATCGCATCTCATATGGAATTTGACATGGCTAGGGTGGTCGATGATGACGTTAAAAGTAGAGGGGATGTCGATGACAAGGAACTCTGCCACAATGGAGTGACTGTCCAAAGTCTGGAAAAGGGTGTCCCCGATGAGCATGAAGGGGAGAGTGATAATGCCTAAGGTTAGTATGACATCCCATCATTTGCCGAAAGTGGGACCGGAGCTGTGCTTGACACATGAAAGGGGAATCTTGAGCTTTTCAGAATTTCCTTGAAAAGGATGTTTATATTTCCCCCAGTGTCAATGTACACCCTGTTAGTGTCGTACCATGCAATTCGAGCTGTGATCAAGAGTGGGTCAGAGTGGGGATAAAAGACGTTTGTGTTGTTTGGCCTGTAAATGACATTCTACTCCTATTGGTCAATTTAGAGTATTTCTCAAGCATATCGCTTCCGGACCAAGGAGCCCTCGGATTTTATTAGCATGTGGATCATGCTCACAACCGGAGGAACTCGGAGATTGGTCAGACGAGGGTTGTTATGGCGGTGACGGTTTTTGTCCCGGTCATGATGATCATCATCGCACTTTCGACTCTTGGAAAGGTCTTTTGGAGATGTGTCAGAACGGGAGATTTATTCTTTGAGTTTTCCCTCGTTTAGCATCTCAAAAATGAGATTTTTTAACTTCCAACAACCTTTTGTGTCATGACCCCTATCCTTGTGATAGTTGCAGAATTTTTTGAGACCCTTATTGGTCTTGTGCTGCATCGGTTGAGGCAATTGAGGCACCTTGTTTTGCTTTTCCAGCATTAAGATAATGTTGGTACGTGTCTCTCGAAGAGGTAGGTGTGGGTCGGGACCCCGTAATGAATGGCTTGAGGATGAGTATTTTGCAGAATTGGACCCTTTGTCGTATTTACGGTGTTTGTCCGTTGTGCTGGAGGAAGACCGGTGCTTTGACCAATTGATTTCTTCGGAGTTCATGAACCTTGTGGCTTGGTCCATGAACTCACCCATCGAGGTGATTGGGTTTTTGTTAATGTTGTATGGCAGGCGAGACTCGCGTTAGAGGCCTTGAGTAATGGCGAGGAGATGCATATCCGTGGATAGTCCTTGGAACTGAACGACTTCAGACTGAAAACATTTGACATAGTCCCTTAGGGACTCCTCTTTTTTCTTTTTACCTTGAGTAGGTGTGCGACCATTTTAAGGGGTGGTCGAGATCCCATGAAGTGTCGTAGAAAGGCATTGGAGAGGTATTTGTAGCACTTAAAGCGCTGACCCCATAGGGTTCCAAACCATGTGGAGGCTGCTCGTTTGATAGTGGAGTTGAACGCATTGCAGAGGATGGCGTCATTGGCCTGGGCCATCTGCATTTGGGAGACGTAGCATCGGAGGTGATCGATAGGGTTGAAGAGGCCATCGTAATTTTCCATGGTGGGCATACGGAAACCTTCGGGAGCTTTCACTGCAATGATATCCTCAGTGAAGGGTTGTGTGAGGTGTGAGGAGTACCTTAATATCATCGAAAGCATGATTTGGGGGTTTCACCTTGGTACACTATCCAAGCATGAGCCTCAGCATGCCTCGCCCAGCCTCTATTCAAGCATGCGCCTTCGCAAGCCTCGCACAGCAACCCGGGCGTGAGCCTCCGTAGATTTCACATAACGGTTACCGCAGGCGCAAACACAGGCAGCCCCATCCAGGGGTGGGCATGGTCGGCCCTCGCATGCAAGCTCGGGTGACTCCGCCCCTCCACCAGCAAACACAGGCAGCCCCATCAAGGGGTGCGCATGCAAGCCCGGGTGATTGCACCCCACCACCAGCGAACCCGCACCTGGACAGGAGAGCCACGTCCTCCCTCGTATAACTCTCACGTTCTCCTCAACTCCTACGTTCCCTACAAACGTCGCCCACGTTCCCTACAAACGTGGAGACGTGGCCCGGGAATCATGGAGGCAGTTCCATATATAAGGGGGTTCACCTGAGAGCAATGATACGATATTCTCTCTAACTACACACATTAAGACCTTGAGTTCCTAAACTAAATTGAGCGTCGGAGCATCTCCCCGAGGTCCCACAACCTTAGGTCTTTTTCAGGAAACCATCGACGAAAAGGAATGGAGGATATCAACAACATTATCTAGGTGGCTGAGATATCGGCTATCAGATTGACACCGTCTGTGGGAAACGAACAGAATCCACGAAACTCAACATGCAAAAAACGAGAGCGAACGAATGCCTGAATGAAGGGATGGCCAACGATGAACATGAGAACCCGGTGCACCAGGAGGACAACATCTCCGTTCACACCATCGAAGAAAGCCCCGCGCCTCGAGGAGGGGCGAGAGATGTCCAGCAGAACGTGGTTCTTCAACAAACCAATGTGGCGGGCCTCGACCAGGCCACAATGGCGGCCATAACGGAGGAGGTGGCTGATAACCTCTACAATACACTAGCGGCCACTCTTAGAGGAATACTGGATGACGCTAGAGCCATTTCACGAGCGCGCCAGGCCGCTAACACACCACCACCACAACAACAAGAAAACGTGATGGACCCTGCTCACACCCCCGCCCTTAACGCACTTAACTGGTGCCTCAAGCAGATGGAGAAGTACGAGGAGAGGATCAATGCCTCGAGCGCGAGGCTGAGTCTGAGCCACCTTTGGGCCCAACCATTCACAAGCCAAATCCTCGCCTCACCACTACCGGAGCAGTTTTGGCAGCCAAAGCTCGACGCTTACGACGGGCTCTCTGATCCAGACGTACACCTCCAGCGATACATCTCAGTAATGGCCATCTCCAGAGCAGACGATAGTACCATGTGTCGCACCTTTAGCTCCACACTGATGAGAGTATCTGCCGCATGGTATAGCACACTTAGGGGTAAGCAGTTTACCTCTTTCAAAGAACTATCTCTCGCTTTCTTTAATTATTTTGTAGGCTCCAAGCCCTCACCGAAAACGTCGGCCCACCTACTCAAGGTGCGGCAGTGCAAGGAGGAGCCTCTAAGGGAGTATATCCAATGCTTCCAGGCTGAAGCAGTCCAAGTCCCTAGCCTCAATGAAGAAACGAGACTCCTCGCGGCCATGCAAGGGCTGCAATAGGACTCCAGATTCTTCGTGGAAGTAAATACAAACTCCCCGGGCAGCATGGAGTAGTTCCTGGACAGGGCCATCAGATTCATGCATGCGAAGGAGATAATTAGGCCACAGAATAAGATCTCGCAGGCCGAGGGTAGAGCCCAAATCCCACGGGGCCAGGACAATAGGGAGAGGCCAAGGCGCATCCACCTCTCGTCTCAGCCTACGCGAGACACACACTATCCACGCCTTCCACCTCTCCGAGACTCGAGAACCAACATTCTCCATATCCTCGAGACGCAGCGTGAGGTCCCAAAATGGTCGCACCCCATGCCTAAGTAGGCAAGGAGCCGATCAAATAAATATTGCCGATACCATCATGACAAGGGGCACGACACTGAGGACTGCATCGAGCTCAGGAAAATGCTGGCAGAAATGGTCTCTCACGGGGAGCTATCTGAATTTCTCGAAAGGGACCGCTCTCCCAGAAAGGAGTCACCTAGGGGACGTAACTGCGAAAGTGAGGACCACCCACCAAGGGAGAGCAACCGGTCACAAAGGAGGGAAGGAGACCGCATTCCGTCCCAGCAGGTCGCATTCATGTTATAACGCAATACGAAGGGGCGACGGCGAGGCGGTGCTACATGATGCAAATCTACCAACTCCAGCACTCTGCGGCCGAACTGGTCCACCGCTGCGATGGAACTTCGGTGGTGGTCCCTCACTCTGACCCCCTGATAATCACGGCTCGCATCGCAAGTTGGGACACAGACATAATCTTTATGGACACGGGAGCAAATACGAACTTCATCTACAAGCAAACCCTCGAGGAAGCCAAGATCCCCCTATCACGCATCCAACCTTCCAAGGGCGCAACATATGGCATGGGGAAGGAAGAGATCCCCACGGTAGGGACAATCAACCTCCCATTCATGATGATAGGGACAATGGCCGGAGGGTCCCCGGCCTGCAGTTCCAGCTTCATT
>JBBYHH010222688.1:0-13287 GCA_038382905.1 Daphne laureola | reverse complement strand
AAACCTAAAATCTCTCTTTTATCTTTTGTTTGTTTTTGTTTTCAAGGCACTCTAGAGTGGAATTACAGATATTCAAGGCAGGTACCTCTTCAGTTGCTTGGTCACACCACGTTTCCAGTTCTACTAACCCAGACTTCACATACTCTGCTTTGCTGAACGTGCAACACTCTCGACGTAAAAGAAGACTAAGCAGAATACATAATTGCATTTAGATATCAGATCTCTCAACGATCCTGATATTATCAGTAGGAAAAATCGATTCGAAGCAGTCTTACCAGTTGAAGAGTTGTATGTTCATATGTGTGAAAACATGAATTAGTATTTTCCGAATAAGAGCAGAAGGCACCTGTTAAAATGTAAATTGAAGATTTATGGTCTATCAAGCAGATGGTTGTCAGCATCTGTGTGGACAAGAATGAAAATCACATACATAGTTTTCTTTCAGCATAGAGAGATGTCCATCAAGGCAGTCAACAATGCTTTTCCAGTGACTGGAATTCTCCTTTGATCCTCCGTTGGATGCCTGAAGTATAAAAGATGAGCAAGCAATTACAAAAGAATGCAACCGAAACATCCACCCAGGCGTGATCATGTAAAGCAAATCAACGATTTAACATCATAAGCATAACAGAACTGGTGAATAGTGATAAACAGTGATTTCAATTCTTCCAGTTCTCTCTCTCTCTCTAGTGTGTGAGGGGGTGGGCGAGGAGGAAGAGGGTCGAGTAATATGGAATATCTAAAAGGATAAGAACCATGTAATATGAAATGGAGATAGTAAAAAAACATGTTTACAACAAAAAGTGTCAGTATCAGGCTCATATTTTCAGTTAATATGACTGAATAATCTTTGAAAATACCATGCCACAAAGACAGAAAGCCCACGGAGTATATTATGGAATTTGGACAAATTGACCAGAGGAGAACATAATAGAATTTCATACGGCAGATAGGTAGGTGGTCACCCAGACATCATTCTGGAAGTTTAAAATGCTAAGAATCAAGAAGCCAGGTCAGCACATAACCTAGGCATGTTTCACCTTATAAATCATAACCAGATCTATGAGCATGAAACCTCTACAATTTCAGATGGGACATTCCATACAAGCAATGTGCTGCTTCTGATTGTTTTCCCCAAAAAACAAATGTTGCTGAGATGAATATGTTGGGGTTGATGATCATGCTATGGGATCGAATTAGAAATAGACATTATAGGGATGGTAAGAGCAGTGCAATTGAGGAACAAATTATGCTAACAGGGAGGTAAGCTTTGATGGTTTTGGTACATTAAGATGAGATAATCAATACGTAAAAGTGATACGATTGATTTAGGCCATTTATATGAAAAAGGGAGACCAGAACTGAGTAACAAAAGATATACAAAGAGATCTTGCCCCTCTCCCCTTTTGGACTTTTAGAGGAGCTTGCTACCAATTGAGCGGAAAATGACATGATTCATCAGATCAGATTTACTTAAAATAAAAAATCTCCAGTACCTGAATACATGAAGATAGAAGCGACGACAAGTCATCCTTGATATTATCTTGAACGATCCTATATATGGTTTCCACATATGCAGTAAGCTGCTGCTTGAAAAGCAATGCTGGATACTTTGCCTCTACTTGTTGAACTTGGTTTGTGGGAAGGTTATCCGAAGATGGTGATGTGTAATAAAACTGAGATACGATGGAATCATCATTTATCAGGCACCAAGAATCAAATCATCAGAGGACTATTGGTTATTTAAAGTCTTCTTTGATTGTAGCTTCTTGAGAGATGGATTCCCCAAGAGTTGACTTTTGATGCAACTTTTGATGCAGCACCTTCTTTCACTTACATACTCCCTCCGTTACCAATTAATTGGATCATTTTTTTTTTACTATTTCACAGTATTTAATCTATAATTTATTTTTATGAATGTTTAGATGTTTAAAGTTAACAAAATTATATGTGTATCATAATTTATAACATGCTTATTCTAAATATATTTTTTTGAGAATTTTTCCAATACTTATCTTTATGAATATTTTGATCAAACATTGCTACCTTAAAACGTGAAAGTCAAATGGTCCAATTAATTGAGGACGGAGGGAGTATATTTTTAAATTAATTTACAGTTTACACACCTGGGAAATTCTCCCAAAAATTGAAGTTGGTGGTGGAGGTTTCGCAGAAGCTTTCAGAGTACGCTGAAGTAAGAACAATAAAGCAGATGCGTTTGACAACCAATAAGCCATATGATCATTCTTGTCTTGATCCTGCCACAAACAAAAAATTGATATAGCCAACTCCTTTTGTCTTTTACCAATTATGTTTCTTGACATAATCCAGTCTGTTTGATATGGTATGAAAGAATGAACTTAGGTACATAAAATCAATATAAGACATGTTAAGAAGTAAAGTCCAACTGTGGACATCAAAACATTTTTCCTCCAAAAATATAAAATATAGAAACAAACTCTAAAACGCTTAGGTGGCAGCAGATTCTAGAATCATGAAAGAAATTTGGCATATTGTAACTAGCATTCTAGAAGGCCTACAGGAGTGGATAGCAAGTTCTTGGGATAAGTTTATGAACATCTTTACAGCTGGTTTAGGATGCTAGAAGAAACTTTATAAATATCTGATGCTAGGTTTGACACGCCAGATAAGTGTAACAAGATAAGTATGTAGTATTATATTTGACCAAAATTAAAATAGGTCTTATTTTATATTCAACACCACCACATCCCCTGCCTGTAAGGGCAACTTATCTTTCTCCACCTGCCCTTCTTAATTCTGTTTCCCCAAGTATGTTGCATTTGTTGACACAAATAGGAAGCAAAAACCAAGTGACGGAATAACCTGAAGACATTTCGGGACTTAGGGTATAAAAGCCAAACCTCAAGTTACAGGCTACAAGCTTCCCTACTATAAGTTCTATAATTTAAAAACCTTGAAGGATAATATGTACATGCTGCTATGGTTAACCTACCTGCATTGCAGAACCGATTGTCTGAATAAGCCGATCGAATACACTTGTTTTATCTTCTTCAAATAATCTCCAAAAGAGAAGACATTTGTAAATAGTAAATGCTGCAACAGGCATTCCTTGGTCGAATCCAAGTTTTTTTGTTATACATTCAATGAGTGCATCTATTGAATCCTGGACAAGAGATGAAATGTGTGAGTTAGAGTGATGAGATCATGAGGAAGAAGAAGGATAAGGGGAGGAAGGAGAAAAACTGATACTGTATTATTAATAGTAACCCCATTGGCCAATTCCACTTCCCTATTTGTTGGTGAATGTGAATATTAGCTTTACTGCTACTCTAGAGTTTACGGCTATGCCACTGGAGATTTGTGAGTTGCTTTGATTAAGATCATACTAAAAGATCTAAGGATTCCACCAGAGAGGTCTATGAAACTATACAGTGACAATAAATCAGCTATCCCTATTGCACGCAACCTAGTTCCGCGGGACAAGACTAAAAAGTGGGACAGGATTTATCAAGGAGAAGCTGGACAGGAAAGTGATCTGCATAACTTACGTCTCCTCAATGCGACAACTAGCAGATATTCTAACTAAGGGACTTGTTAAAACCGATTTTCAATCGTATCCAAGCTGTGATTGGAGGATTTCTATTCACCAGCTTGAGGGGAGTGTTTGGAAAAAACATATACTGCTACTGTATACTGTACTTTCCTAGTCACAAATCTGTAAATACCTTCTTAGATCAGAAATAAATAATGTAAGATTAAGGATCCCCTAATTACAGGGATTTAATTAGAAAAACGTACTTTCCTATTCTCTGTGATTTCTCCAGCAAGGAATTCTTTGTACTTAAAATGCTGAATATCACTGGAATGTGTTAGAAATATGTGTTTGTAGTATTTACAGTATTTAATTCTAATAGTTGTAGAGTAAATTATTCTATAAGTACTTTAGGATGATTACCTTAATTATTCTGTAAATCTTTGTAATTAGGAAAGTTAGATTTAGATCTCCCTCAAATCAGGGATTAGACCTTAAATCAGGGATTAGATTTATCTTTCCTTTCCATGCTGATTCTCAGCATTTGTACTTAAACCAATTACCACAATGGCTAAAAAAACGTGAATTCCATTCTTCACAGAATGAGAAAATCAGTCTTCGACCAATTTTCACACTATTACCTTCTTTGTTCTAAAAAAATCTCCGTATATGACTAGGGATAGTTATAGGAGAATTCTATTAAAGTGTCTTCCCTACATCCCCACCTAGCCTAAGCCCAACTTGTGACTACTAAGAGGAGAATCCTCCTACAAAAGTAAATTTGAAACTTAGCTACCCACATTATCATTACCCTTGAAAAGTCAAATGACTCAAATAAGAAGTAATCCAAGAAGAATAGATCTACTTCACTATCCAAAAGCATACTTGTTGCTTTTCTTTTTGTGACCTTTGGAATGATTCTGAACCAACGATTTTCGATTGCGTAGGACTTGAAGGCTCCTGCCAAATGTGCACTACAGTTGAGAATCATAGCACTTGCAAGTGTATATTGAATAAAAGCATATAGAAGCACATCAACTGATCTGTACTTACACTAGTGTGATTCCCATTTTCTTGAGGCTGCAATATTATGTTAAAGTCTTACGGAGTCAGAAAAATCCCAGAAAAACAAGCCCACGGGAGAGAAACGGGGAAAAATAAATCATCATATCGTACCTGTGAGCTTGAAAATGAAATCCGCTTTGACATGCCACCCATTGTAGTGTTAACTAATGTTTGTTGGCGCAAGATATGATCTTCTGTTTCCATATCAGAAAGCTTTTCTTGCAGCCTGCAAAATGAAATACAAATTACCGCAAACCTAGGAAAATGTTTGTGTTAGGACTCAAGTTCCAGGTTAATATCAATATAATGGCAGTAAAGGTCAGCATGCAACACAATCACAGGACAATTAACAAGTTCTGATGTAGTAACTACTTACAAACAATGAGAAAAACACAAGATTTCACCTTTGATTGGCAGTTTTCAACTCTATTAGTTGTGCCTCAACCTGCATTTGCCGCTCTTCGCCAATCTTGATTGTTTCTTGAAATTTCTTCTCTGTTTCATCAATTTTGTTTTCTAATCTTTGCACAATAGCCTGACAAACATTTTCAGAATCAAAAGATTGACAACCGCTTAAACTTCAGTTTATTTCATTGGAAAATGGAAAATATATAGTACTAGTAGCTGTCTCTGTACATAAACAGATCAATATACATATTATACATACTTAAGGTATGTAATTATAATAGAGAGAGAGAGAGAGAAAGAGATAGTAAACATATTGTTCACCGAACCTTCAGTTCCTCATTTTCAGAAGTTAACTTGTGTGTTAGTTCCTGATCAGAAACAGCAACCTCAGTTCTCTCAGTGGATTGTGGGATAGAGGGAGGTTGCCCATTGAACAATTTCCTCTCTGTTTCATCAATTTTCTTTTCTAATCTTTGCACAAGAGCCTGCCAAAAATTTTCAGAATCAAAAGATTGACAACCGCTTAAACTTCGGTTTATTTCATTGGAAAATATATAGTACTAGTAGCTGTCTATGTACATAAACAGATCAACATACATATTATACAAACTTAAGGTATGTAATTATAATAGAGAGAGAGAAAGATAAACATATTGTTCACTGAACCTTCAGTTCCTCATTTTCAGAAGTTAACTTGTGTGTTAGTTCCTGATCAGAAACAGCAACCTCCGCAGTGATGGGAGTTCTCTCAGTGGATGGTGGGATAGAGGGAGGTTGCCCATTGAACAATTGCCTACTGGAAGGTAGGTCAGGGAGAGCTTGCACGGTTGAAGATGGACTTAGTACAACTTGCTCACTGAAAGGTGGGTCAGGGAGAGCTTGCACGGTTGAAGGTGGACTTGGTACAGCTTGCCCACTGGAAGGTGGGTCAGGGAGAGCTTGCACAGTTAAAGGTTGACTAGCAACAGCATGCCCACTCGGAGGTGGTCCAGTGAGAAGTTGCTCAGAAGACTTCTTTGCAGCTTCCAATTGCCTGAGGAGCTGTTCTTTTTCTTGGAGCTGGCATTCAGCATCAACCTGCACTAATTGATTGGTAATTAGGAATATCTCAAGAGCGCATACATAACAAAAAAGAAACAATTACAAATAAAACACAACCTAACAAAAAAATGCACAATATTTTCAATATAAATCACGCTTTATAGTAAATTTCATAGTTCAATATGAAGCCAAGAGGTGAAGAGGGGAGAGGAAAATACAAGCTTCCTAATGCAGTCAATAACCTAGGTGACAGTACATACAACGTTACATGATTCGTTGCTTAGAGCATGAAGACATGACAAAAGGATTTACAATTACAATTGAACTGATATATGTAAATAGACATAGAGAAACTGAAAAAAGAAATAAAAATGACTGGCTGCATCAATTATTAAAGCTAAAAAGGTATGTTCCTTGAATAATGTGTCATGGCTTGCTCCATAATGTCTTCTACTATGAATCATTACTCTTGCAGTTCCTAAAAATTATACGAAGAGAAATGAGAAATTTCACTACATATGTTTGCTCAAAGGGAGCAATTTTTCGACTCTTGTTTTTCGGGATGCAAATTTACCATCAAAGTTCTGCTACTGTTGTTAAGTGCTAACAGAAAAGGAAGACATGCCAGTTTTCAGTTCCAAGCTATCTTCATTTGAGATAAAGGCCATCTAAGTCTTCAAATATTTCATTATTACCCAATCTTAACCATACCTACCTGAACATCAACAGATTGCACTGTTATCGCCACCAGATATGCCTTCGTCATGATAACTATAAAGAAGAATGAGTTGATAGTGTGTTTGACTAAATATGAGCCCAAGAAGTGAGCAAATACCCTGAACTAGTGTTCTGTGAACCACCCCTTAATTGCTAGGATTCCAGTAAACCTCCACTTCACCCAACACAACCACTACTCTTCTGTTGTGAGAACCATTCACCGTGTTCTACAGCGATGGTGGTGGATTTTAATTCTTGCTTGCTTGATTTGGAAATGGTGAGATATCCCAAACGTGATTCTTAGGACAGTGAGATGAAGATCTGTTGGGATTGTGTGGCTTTCCTGCTGCTGATGGAGTCTCTAATGTTTCTTCAAGTATCTAGTCTTAGTACTTAGGTTGTCATGGTGAAGATGGGTAAGGATGAGATACTTGAAAACTTGGGAAACATTGTCTCGAATTGGGACTCAAAATTAGCGGTTTCCTCTTGTGTTTTAGTAGCATTTAACTGCAAGGAGCTAAATTGGGCCCGATAGGTAGCATAATCGCAAAATTTGCGTCCAATAGATAGCATAGCTAGCAAATTTGTGCCAAATAATAACAATGGTGGAAAATTGTCATGTCGAGCAAACATAAATAGCAAACTGTCCTCTTTCCCTTGAACAGGGAAAAAAGGTTGAGAGACTGTGTATTGGGTAAAGAGGGTGAAAGGGAATATAGAAGTATACTTATTTCAATCTACATGAAAGCTCCATATTTAAAGGCATAATACTTGGCAAGGAAAATCCTACCCTCATTCGTTTCTCCAGTTGCAGCTCCAATGTGAGCTCTTCTACTTCTTTTGCCAGCTTACTATTAGCAACTTGAAGAGCTCCAGTTTCCCTTGCAGCCTTGCATGATAACACAAATTGCACAGGAAATTAGGTGAAACATTATGTTGCAACCAATCTGGCAAGTTGGAAAGATTTCTGGCAGGAAGAGATAAAGAACACAATGCTGGTAGAAATTTTAAAAAGAAATAAAAAAGTGGAAGCTGGGTGATTAAGACAGAATCACTTAGGAGCAATTGTTGTTGCACATTTAGTGCTGGTCCGTCCTTAATCTAACAAAAAGTTATATACTGAGAATATATGACAATCATACTAATGCTGAAATCCACAACAGATAAAGACCAATTTATATCAAAATGGAGAGGAAGCCATTCTGAACACATAAAAGATTGATTATATTCACAGATTAAACATAAGTGATATTATTGGTAAATAAATGAGATATTACCATCTTTAGCTTTCGCAATTCCCTGCGAGCAGCTTTCACTCTCCATGCACATTGTGTGGCAATAGCTGATTTCTTCATCTTTTTATAATTACGGCGGGCCAAGAAGCATCTTAATTGACTCTGTCCATAAAATTCATTACCAAGGCAACAATGTGAAGGTTGGAAGCTAGTGACTGAAATGACTTGCACAAATTGTGAGAAAAATGATACAGCAGTGTGATTGAAACGATCTGTCTGAAGTCCAAAGATTAGCTAGCTAGTTTGTTTACCAAATTGGGCTGCGAAAATTGAGTTATAAGCTTCGAGCTTAGGCTGTCTGTGCTCTAGCTTAAGGGGGAGTGTTAGAATCCTTTTCATCTGGATTTCACTTACTGATGTGATTTGGTTTGACTATATGGATCTTACTAATAATAGTGATTTGCTATAGTTATGATTGCATCATGAATGCAATCTTCCTTGCATGACTGTTATTGGTCTAATGCAAGACAAGATCAGAAGTTGCTGGGTGACAAAAGTGCTTGAATCCCTCTCCCTCATTACTTCATAGTACTATTTAAACAACTTTCCTATGCTGATAGACAATTTTTAAAAAGTCACTGTTCTAGAAGCAATAACAGAACCACTAAAAAAGCAAGCCAAGTAAATCAAGTTTTTTAAAACTATCAAGATGATCTGTATGTATGTACCTGGATAATAGTTGCAGCTCTTTTTTGCTTTCTAAACATGAGTTCCTTATGTGCTGCCATCCCTCGAATACCTATTTGAATATAAGTGGCTGAGATGCATAGTCTTCTGTAAGATTGCCGTTTAAGATACATGCGTGAATGCTTTTGGATGTTCAAACAAGCAGCCTCTCTACGCATACTCTCATACTGATGACGTGCCACTTGCCCTGAAGTCAAATTGGAGGATATCTAAATAAATTCTTCAAGACAAATGTAAGACTTATAACCACATTATTTGCACTACCTCTAGAGAAGGCTTGTACTTGTATAATGGAAGATCGCAACAACACAAAGCGTTTGCGACTAAGATGCGTCAGGCATTTTCTCTGGATGATGGTAGCAGACCTTCCTAACACTTCAGTTCGAGATGCATCTAGCTCTGCCATCTGGCCAGCCCTGAGGAAAACTTTTGTATTGCCAATCTGGAAATGAGAAAATATATCAGGTGAAATGTTTTTGTTGAAATAACGGAAAATGTTAAGAGTTGGATAAGTATTTGGAGATCATTCCAGACAGAACCTACAGATCAGACACATCTTACACAATTCAAGCATCTGTGATAGTGGAAGGTTAAGTAAGAGAACAGAGACTGCAATCCTCTTAAGCATCAGAGTACAAAATACTGTATAGAAGATGACAAACCTGATAGCCTTGAAGGTTCACCTTCTCCAAAATCCTTTTGCAAGCAGTGATCTCATTATACCTACCAAATATAAATAATTACTAGTGAAGCAAGAATCTTGCATACACGAAAAGTACTCAGTATTTAACTGCATTAAAAAATTAAAAAATAAATAAATAAATAAAAAAGAAGAAACCTACCTTGCATTAGTAACCTCCGGAGCCAAAATGGAGAATCGGCTAACAAATTCATTGAAAAGCCTTCGAGTCGGAAACCCAGCACAGCTAATTCTAATAGCTTCGATCACACCCTGGTGGGGAAAATTCAGACTTATTATACAGTCAATAAAGAGAAATACGCTACCAGGGAACATAGTGAACATTCAATGTACTGCTCATATCACCTACAAAAGAAAGCGCAATTAGAAAGAAAAAAAAAATCTAAAACATACCCCACATCGAAGTTGATGCAAGACATTTGGATTTTCAAATATGGCTGGCTTAAGTACATTATTTGGCTTTACACAACGTACATAATGTGGCTCTGTGGCATTCAAGGTCTCCAGCAAAGATTGGAGTTGTTGCTGTATAAAGAAAAAGATAACTTTTACGATTTAGGATCAGCAGAAACAAAATGAACATCTATGACTTCTGTGACAAGGGAAAAAAATAGCAACAAGAAAACATAGGTCGACCTTAAAACGAGTCCCTATGGAGGAGAACTTTGCTGATTTGGAAGATTCTTCCGGTAAAGGTGGAAATAAGCTTGCAACAAAAGAACACTTTGAAGCACCCAAAAGAGCTTGATGCTCTGGAATGACATAATCTTTGTTTTTATCCAAAAAAAGCTCAGTTTGGTAAGTGACCTAGCAACAAGAGACATTGTGCTATACAATTAACCCCCATCATATCAAGTCACTCAATTTGAACATGACTAAGAGATGTTGACATTGCTCTCAATCAGAAAAAGAAATATTCATTCATATTTAAACCATATGTAGAAACTTTTTCTTGATTCTAAACTCATTTCAACTAAGGAAATTTTAGTCAAAAGCGAAAATTCTTGAGTTGGAGTTATGGCACTCCCACATTGTCAGGGGATTTGTCGATTCTGAGGTCTTTCCCCTCATAAACTATTGGTTTTGGCTGGATTTTCAACATGGTATTTCAGCCCATGACTTTTCATTGCAACATGTATAAATTGACAGCAGTTACGCATTTGGTTGTAGTCATGGACCTCATGGTCATGACAGGCCTGTTTTCAATCATCTGACGAGCTTACAATTGAGAGGGTATGATACTCGTCGTTATGCAGCAATTATTAAGGGGCTTGCTGGTTCTTAAATTTTGGCAAGGTCTGTCTACTTATAGTTGAGTGGCTTTTACTCAGGAGAGTTTAATAATTTTTTTACTTTTTTTAGTACTTAACTTGATCTACTGCGTGCTAATTGGATTCCCAAAAGCTAGCCAAGCTTATTGTTTCCCCCATCAGAAGTTAGCAAAGGGCATCCAGTGTAAGACTTTACCACTATGTTTTTTTAATGAACTTGTAGTGTAAACAAAGTCTAGATAATTGATTGATAGTATAAAATACATGCCTAGAATCAGTAGTATGAATTCTGATATAGTAATATTTAGAGAGAGCTTAAGATCTTATTTATAACAGCATTGATATCATCCTTTATATAGGGCATCCAGTGTAAAACTTTACCACCATAAGATTTGAATGTCAAGACCAAGCTCCATGAGAAGATAGTAGAGTTAGTCAAACTTCCTATTTATCATCTACCTAACTACCCAACTTCTATCTACTTCCATAAATTACCTATATAAAGGAGATGGTTCCTTGTGTAATAGGTTATCTTAAGCTCTCTAAATACTACTCTAATATACTCTATAACAACTCCATTTCCTAGGTACCACCTCACATCCTACTTCTGGTATTTTTCTTTTCTTCTTATGTTTTGATAACCAAGAGAGGTGTATTAGAAGGTACCGGTATCACGTTAAACTATGAGATACATATTGATGTCATGCTGCCTGAATGTAAATGATCTCTTAAAATAAAAACTTATACTCGTAATCTTTCTTACTACGTCCCATAAATATAATTCGTAAAAGCCTTAATAGGGTAGAGTGAAAATGTTTTAGTCTAGCTGGTTTTTCCATATTTCATGTTATCATTAGAACCCTACAATGACCAGAGTAATTACATCACGTTACCACATCAACTGTATGATTAAACAAACCAAGATAGTCCAAAACTCACATCACCAGCATAATGAGAAATGGTGAAATCGGTGCGTGCCAATTTGGGCTTGCTGAATCGTTTATGGTCTTTATATGTCTGATAAAGTTTTTCAGCAAACGTCTCATGTGTTGACCTGGGCATAATGCTGATGGAAACGTTGAGAGGAACTATTGTCAGTAGCTCAGTGTAAATATAAGCAAAAAAGTGTAACAGAAAACTTTAGGTCTAGTATTTGAGTTTATAGAGGAAGAAGTTCAGATTTTTGTTTATATATGTACTCACCAAGCTTCATCTAGAAGAGCTATGATGCCTCCAGGTTTCTGAAAAAGCACAATTATGAGATCAGAACTTAAAACGTTTTCTACTACTATCAACAACGCTGTTTTTTCTTCCATTATTCTTAATTTTGCTATGAAAAATAAAAATTACACTCCTATTAAAGAAAGTACAGGTTAAAGAATGATCATGTATAGGTGCAAGTAACAAGTGACCTAAGAAGAGATGCTACTTTTTTTTTCTTGTAAGAAAAGTAGGAGATACTCCTACTCTCCCAGCAAAACTGATACATTTTTCTTTTTTGGTTATCACAGTAAAATTGATACATTTCCTAAAAAGGAAACCCTTTTACATTAACTTTACCTTATTACCCTCTTTTTCCTTTCCCACTCCAAAAATTGTCTTATATGACTAGTTTAACTCATTGCCCTCTAGTCAACAACATTTCTTAATCTCCGTACCTAGTCAAGTGTATCACATTTCCTAGGACAGAGGGAGTAACTCAGAAACACAAGTACTTGAAACCATGAGACATCATAAAATTGTACGAGTTCTAATCTAAATCATATGGCACCTACATTTTGAAACTCTCTCGAGATGTATGTACCTACATTAGTTCATGCCTGTTTCTAGCTATCAAATATCTTGAAAAGAATAGAGGAAAAAGAATACATGCAAAGGCAACAAATGGGAAAAACACACTATCTGACAAATAAGAATGAGCAGTATATCAACAGGTGGAGAATGGCTTAGACTAAGTGCATGGTGATGAGTGAGATTGGTCAACGAAGAAGTAAAAGAAGCAACAACCTCATGGAATCTAGATATAAGGTCATGTGACACACATGAGCATGACGCACACATGTCTTCATCTGTTGGTTATTTAGCAATTGAAAACACATTTAAGTAAATTCTGGTTCTAGCCTTTCCTCTTAAGGCTAAGAAGACTCTGGAATATTACTTCTTCAGCATCAAATTGCAGCTCCTAACCTTATAACATATGCACTGAGGGGAAAAAAACGGAACATAATACCAAAATGTACATCACAGCAGCAAGAAGTTGTCTTTGACCAGCAGAAGGGATAACATACTTTTTCAACGAGATCAAGAACATCCTTATTATCAACAAATTCTATGTAGCTCCAATCTATTTCTTCTTTCGTGTACTCCTCTTGCTCCATTTTGAATACATGCTGTTAAACCAAGTTGGAGCCAAACACAGTCAGCTAGTAAGATCTGTGACCGTATTGCAATTTAGAGGCTATTTGGTTGGCTTAAGTTCAACTTAAGTCAAACTTTTGCATATATATGAAGATTTTCTTTCTATTTTATTCAAAACTAGATAAAGACACATTTAAAAATAGTAAATTTACAAAAAATGATTATGAATTT
>JBBYHH010222577.1:0-13288 GCA_038382905.1 Daphne laureola | reverse complement strand
CAATTATGAAGTTAATCCATAACTCCACTATTCTCAATGATTCACAACTCAAACCAAGTATTAAAGTTGCTTAGAATCATCAAACAAACATATTTGGACCAACAATTCGTCCAATTTCAACACTTCGTTCAATCCCCCAATTCCTATGGGTTTTGCCTTAACCCTATGTTCAAGCAACAATTGAACATCACTCTAAGCATTAATGATACTTCAAATACACCTAAAAACAATAATTTGAGGTCAATTCAACTTTCCCCCAAAATTTGTTCATCAATCCCTTTGAACCCTAAATTTTGACATCCTCTATTTCAATCCGATTCAACGGTGTAAAATATGCTTCTAGCCATAACCCATAATCATAACATGTATACAACTTCATAGGTATCAAGGAACTTCAAGAATACCAACCTTGAATTCGAGCTCAAATCTGGAAATCACTCAAACTGCGATTTATTCGGATTATTGTTTGTAGAATCCATCCTTTAGTCACAAACCACGCATGAAACTACGTTTCCCTTAAATTTTTGGTGTAGGATGAAAGATACAGGGGTTGGGAAGGGTTTGGGGTCGTGTTTAGGAGCTGGAGGTTGAAGAAGAAATGAAGTTTCACTAAGTTTTCGGGTTTAAAACCCGAGTTATATTTTCTGCCTAGGGGTTCCAGGCGATTGCCTGCACTCTTGCACTGTCGCCTGCTCGGTCTCCTAGTCCCCTATCTCGTGTGTTCTGGGGGTCAGGTGATCACCTGCTCCTTCGGCCCGTCACCTGTCCCGTCGCCTGATCCTGTGCCATTTTCACTCTGAGGTCGGGCGACCGCCTGCCAGAGAGCTTCGCTCACCTGGCCTTCTGCCCTGTTTTGCCTTGGGGGTCAGGCGATCACCTGGAAGGGAGCTTCGCTCGCCTGCCCGGTCGCCTAGGCCCTTGCCCAATTTTCTCTTGGGGACCAGACGATCGCCTGGCAGGGAGACTCACTCTCCTACCCGGTTGCCTGGGCCCCTGCCCACTTTCATTTTCCTTTTTCAACCCTCAAATGATCGCCCTCCCTTCGGTGCGGGTTGCCTGTGGTTCACCTGCAACACCTAAAACTTGGAAGACCCTATTTATTCCTACCACCATTCTACCAAAACAAACCATACACGCTCATTCACCAATATACTTCATCAACATTTCAATATAATGAAATATTCAACACTCAAAGTGCAATTTAACTCAAAAATTAACAACTTCTACATACCTTAATACACGTGACAACTCGTCCTCCATCCACTCTCCTCTGGGAAATAATTACCTGCCAATAGTAGGTGTAACAGACATTATCCTGATTTTACACATGAGGTTAGAAACGTACGATTAGGCTTATGCACTGATGGATTTAACCCTCTATCAGATCAGGGTAAATCATATTCGATGTGGCCGGTATTTATTATTGTTTATAATTTGCCGCCTGATTTATGCATGAAGGAGGCTTACACTTTATGCCATTGCTAATCCCGGGTCCTCGATCACCAGGCCGTAACATTGATGTCTTTCTGTGTCCGTTGATCGATGAGTTAAAAGTTATGTGGACTACTGGAGTGCAAACTTAGGATGCACACAGTAATCAAAACTTCATTATGTGAGCATGTTTGCTTTGGACAATCAGTGATTTCCCAGTGTATGCTATGCTATCTGGTTGGAGTACGCACAGAAAACTTGCATGTCCTTATTGTATGTGTGATGTTAGTAGTTTTCAATTGAAGTATGGAGGTAAAAGTTCTTGGTGGGGCTGTCACATAAGATTTTTACCTCATCGACACGCTCTTCGTAACAATAAAGATTCTTTGGGTAAAACAGATCATAAGTTGGAGTGCGAGTATAAATCAGGCCCTGAAATCTTAGGTGAAATTAATCATATTTTATTCCCGCCTTTTGGGACATGGTGGGACAAAATGAAGGCTCCTAAGTTTGGTCTTGAGCATAATTGGACAAAGAAATCAATCTTTTGGGAGTTGTCGTACTAGGTTAATCTGAAAGTTAGACATTGTCTTGATGTGATACATATAAAAAAGAATTGCTTCGATAATGTTTCAACATGATTATGAATATGAAAGGGAAAACAAAGAACAATGCAAAGTTGAGATGTGATCTTGAATTTCTGAATATCCGCTTTGAATTGCATTTGATTGGCCCTAAAAATAAGCAGTTGAAACCAAAAGCGACATATACTTTGAAGGTAGATCAGATAAGAACCATTTGCAATTGGTTGAAGAAAACCATCAAACTTCCTGATGGGTACGTGTCAAACATTTGGAATTGTGTCAACCTGGAGAAAAATACATTTTACAGCATGAAAACCCATGATTGTCATGTCTTTATGCAAATGTTGCTTCCAGTTACATTACGGGGCCACATCGATGATTCTATTTGGACACCAATTGCAGAATTTAGCAAATTCTTTAGGCTAATTTGTGCTAATGATATTCAATTTGAAGACGTGGAGAATTTGGATGCATTCATTTTCATTACGTTGTGTAAGCTTGAAAAGATCTTTCCTCCATCATTCTTTGATTCAATGGAACATCTTACTATGCATCTACCATGGCATCTTCAAATTTGTGGATCTGTTAGATATTAGTGGATGTATCCTTTCGAAAGAAACATGAAAAGATTGAAAGCAAAATGTGTCAACAAACAATATCTGGAGGGCTCGATCATTGAAAAGATTTTTATACAAGAGGTTGCATTCTTTTATGAGCATTACATGGAAGATAACTAGGGAACACGTGTGAACCCTAACATATGTAACAAAATTCATCCTGATTGGATGCGATTGCGGACTATCAATTTTCAATCATCCAACAAAACCAATTGGGAGAGTTCGAGCTCGAGAATTGACAAGTGAAGAATTACATCATGTACAAACATATATTCTGCAGAACTGTCAAGAGGTCAAACCATATATTAACCGATTCCACGAGATGATACGCAAGCGCTACCCAGAATTATCGGAGGATGCTTTGGACGAGTTTAGAGTAGCACAATTTGCGACATGGTTCATGAATTTGGTTAGTCGTGTATATATTCTTTTTTACTTTACTCCTATTTATGCGAGAGGAATATTAACTTCTCTTTCACTCTGTAGGCCCAGGCAAAAAGGAATCTGTTTCCCCTGGCATTGTATGACTTGGCTTGTTTCCCGAAAATGAAGGCTAAATCATTCCCGGGTGTAAATGTGAATGACTATAAATTTCACACAAGACGACATGGTCATAACAAGAGGATAACTAATTGGGGCGTCTGTGTCCTTGGTGATACAAATACTGAAGACTATTTGGATTTTTATGGTTGAATCGATGAAATAATCGTCCTGCAGTATGGCAATAACAATGTTACAGTGTTTAAGGGTACGTGGTTTTACACCAATCGAGGCATTCGTACTGATAAACTATCAAGGATTATCGATGTTGACTGCACATATCGACTTCATCCAGAAGATCCATTCATTCTTGCTAGCCAGACACAATAAGTTGTTTACATCGAGTATCCTTCAAACAGAGCAAATCTAAGAAAATGGTGGACTGTTTTCAAAACGAAACCACAACACTTTAAGGAGGAAAGATGAGATACTATAGATGTGGCCGCGGATGATCCAAAGGCTATTATACGTACCGCAAAACCTTTGCAGGAGTCAACGATTGGTGAAATTATACAACCAGCTCCTGATCAGAGTACGTCATTAGTGGATTTTGATGTATTTCCGGACTCGGTTGATGAAGAAGATCATGATTTGGAAGATGATGACATTGATGACGTTCCACTTGATTTGTAGTTTCGTTTATTTTTTAAATTTGTAAGACAATGATTTCAATATGGTTATGGGGATTTTAATTTATTTATTTATATTTTAGAAAAATAAATGACTTAATTGGACAACATTATAAATATGTGGACTAATTTACAATTAAAAGTATGTTTAATGCGATTAAATATGTATTTGGGATGCATTAAATGGACCAACTAAATCTTAAAATAAAATATAAAAAAATGTATGGAAAAAGGGGGGGAAACCAAAAAGTTGGGATTTGGTGGACCTGGGCTATACCACGGCCTTACCACGGGTTACCGCGGGAGGCCCAGGCCCACCAATGGTTACCACGGATTTACCATGCAATAAGTCGTGGTACACCCTACCCCACTTTCTGTTTTTCCTCTTTTCTCTTCTTCTTGATCACACGTTTCTTCTTCTTCTTCTTCTTCCCAACCTCAAACCCTAACCTCTCATTCTTCCCTCCAGCCGCCGACGTCGATGCCATTACCGTATCCGCTGCCGCTGAACCAGGTACTTTCCTTTTTCTTTCTTTAATTTCCTTTTTCTTTTCCTCATTTTCTCTTTTTATTTCGACTTATTTTTTGTTCTACTCCACTTTCGCCGCCGCTGTCCTGACGCCACCATTTTCATCACCACCGTTGTCATGCCGTCTTCGCTGCCTTGTCGCCACCATCATCATCGTAGCCGCTGCCGCTGAACCAGGTAACTTTCTGTTTTTAATTTCTTTTTTTAAGTTTTGTTGGAATTTATGTTTTTAATTTCTAGTATTTTATTTATGAAATTTGTATCAAATTGTAATTTTGGGTTAGGTTAGGTATAATTGTATCAAATTTTAATTTTTGGTATTTTATTTATGAAATTTGAGTCAAATTACAATTTTGGGTTTGGTTAGGTATAAATTGTAAAATTGTATCAAATTTTAATTTCTGGTATTTTATTTATGAAATTTGTATCAAATTGTAATTTTGGGTTAGGTTAGGTGTAAATTGTAAAATTGTTGTACTCAATTGCAAATTTTTAAAAAATCTCGAGGTATGGCGGATTCACCTGCAGATGGTCATAGTCGAGATCATTCCTCATCTGGCGGAAGGACGTCATTCTCCCGCGATTTGCGTGGGGGGGGGACGATCTGGTAACTCCAAACATCGAGAGGAGGATCGCATTTCCACCGACTCGGTACATGTGGATCCTGTGACCAACATTGGCCCATCTGTCCCACCGCCGCAAGTGTCTGCTACACTTCCGCCGCCGGTCAGGGGGAGAGATGGTAAATTGATCGCGTGCATCGGCGAGTAAGTGTTTAGAAAAATTACTTTTATTAATTTTATTTATGTATTATTTGTTGATATACTAAGATATCAATTTATGCTATTTGGAATCTGATTTAGGCGTTAAGCAAGCGATTAGCCAAGTCAACCAACAGAAATTCAAAGGCTTACCAGACAAGTACTACAGGCAGATGCCAGATGAGAGGGCAGAGTGGGTGAGATTATTTATGGTAATGTATACCTAATTTTGACACATGTTATTTGTTTTTGTTTTTTATATTTTTATATTTTTTATTTTATATTTTTATACTTGTTAATGTTTAAATATTTTGTAACAAGAACAATATTCATGGAAGGGGCCCAATTTTGTGAAAAAGTTGCATTCCCGATTCTCCGACCTCTACCGATTCACGATCGACAACCAAAGGGATTGGGCCAAACGTCGGTGTCCATTGGATCCCCAAAATCCAAACTAATTGGATTGGATCAACTATGTTCCTCTGAGGGCCGATCCTGTGAATTGGAGGAGATTGCTCAAGTACTACAACGATACTAAATTCATCAATGTGTCGAGGAGAAGTACAAATAATACAATGAGCAAGAACCGTCCCAAGCAAAAATCGCATGGCAACAAGTCAAGGACCACCCTTTATGAAGAAATGGTAATATTTTTTAAATTTATTAGTTTATTTGTGTAAGTTAGAATTATAGTTCTAACGAATTCATTTTAATGGATAGTGCCTCGAAGCCGGAAAGCGGCTGCAAATGGATGAGTTTGCCGAAGAGTGGCTCGACAATGATTCTCCTCTTCTGGTAAGTTTTCAGAATTAGAGATTTTTATATTTAAATCCAATTAATACCATCTTTTATTTTGTTGACTTTAATTATTTCAAATAATTATGTGGAATACAAGAGGCTTCTCGTCGAGAAGTATGGAGCAGAAGGCATGTTCCCTAAGATCGATGAGGAGATCTACTCCAAAGTCATTGGCCCGCCCACGCGAGGAAGATGGGCCGGTGTCCCATCCCAAATTGCCCATCCCGAGCTATTTGAGGCGTCACGAGAGTCTGAGGTAATTATAATTTTATATTATTTTCAATATTTTATGTTAAGTTTTCCAGTTTAAAAGTGAAGTGTTTTAAACTTAAATTTTAGACGGTGATCGAGTTGGAGGAGAAAAATCGGTGGCAAGCTGTCCAGCTGAGAGACCTCAGACGATCGGTTTATCAGATCGAGCATAATAATGAAAACAAGAGGGCTCAGACTCAGGCTCGATGGGATGCGTGGCAGGCCGAGCAGACGCGCTCCTCTGATGCGAGTATCAGTGCCATGTGGGATGCATTGCTGGCGAATGGATATGTCTCCCATTATCCTCGCATACTCTAGTCGATCAGTCATCACGTCGCTAGGAATCTACACACTTTGACCTCGACAATGATTTTATTCCAAGTCCTCCACGGCCAGATCAGCAGATGCCACCGATCAACACAGACTTGAATTTGGCAAATAATTTCGCATTTGATGATGATGATCTGAGGGCATTTTTTGGGTCTCAGCCCAAAAATGATCCTAAAGGAAAAAATTAATTTTAGGGTTTCTGGTTTCGGAACTATTTAATATTTGTTATTAGATGTGGATTGAACAACTTTTCAATATATATTTATTTCTTAATTTCACTATTAGTAGATTAATTAATATTACAATTAAATAAAATATAATAATGTAGTTGTAAATAAATTAGTATTAATAATATAATATCTGAAATGAAAAAAAAAATACTGGTTTACCACGGATTTACCAGGGCAAGATCCGTGGTAAAAGGGGAAAACGGCGCTGACAATGTGCAGATTTACCATGGCAATTGCCGTGGTAAAGCGTGGTAGATACCACGGAAACGGCTGTGGTAAAGTCTTTACCACGGATTATTTTACCACAGCTTACGCCACGACCGTTTCCATGGTACCTACCACGGTTTACCACGGATTAAGCCGTCGTAAAGCATGTTTCAATGGCGTAGTGTTTCGGTTTGAACCTAGGGTCCAAACCCTGCATATTCCAAGGCACCTTCACCCTGACGGGCTCACCGCCGCTCTGGTCATATTCAATGGGACCCATCAGTGGAGCATGCCTCGCCGCCGCCATAAACCCAGTTGGTTCATTAACAGAACGAGGCTCCACAGCCTCGGGAGCAATGCCTTTGCCCATGTCCACGACAACTGTGGACGGGCCCTCCAACGAGGCGGCCTCAACAGGCACTGCCGCCTCTACCCCTTTTCCTCCTCTTACTCCACTACAAAAACAAAAAACAACATATATTGTCAAGATACAAACACACAGAAACTAAACAAACTCACAAAGAGCTTACCAAGCCTTCGACGCTTGCGTTTGACAAGTCTTGACGACCCCTCAGAGTCGTCTCTCCCCACGGCCACGGGCTCCACCACAGCAACATTCATCACCTTGGAAGCAGGGACTAAGTCAGACGAGGCTGCAACCATGCCTCGAGCCTGACCTTCCCTCATAGACTCAGCTACCCTCGTCATAAAAGCAACCCTGAGATCTACTTTCTTACTGAAAGTAATCTTCCTTTTCCCACCGTATCTAAAACACACAAAATACATGTTAGAGGCAATAATAGAAACAGAAACAAATAAAAAAGGGGCTACAAACCACTACACTAACATCGGGGCTCACTCAAGTGAGTACTAAACCTCTCAACGAGGTCACCACTCAGACATTCAACCCAATTTCTCAGGGTGTCAGCATGCCTCATAAGGCCAAACGACCGACTTACACCAATATTCCGTAGAGTAACCTCGTCGAGCATCTCGAAGTTGAAGGGGAATGACTCATTGGTCACCTTGTTCTCCATAACTTTGACAACCCAGTTATACAAGGTAACGAAGGCTGATATCCCAACCATCCTAGGTCCCAAGATGGCCTTATCACATGACCCCAACCTGGCGTCGTGCACAAAGTGCACCGAAAATCCTCAAGTATCATCCTTCAGGACAAAGAAAAAGTTATCCTTCCACAACCCCCAGGAATCCCTACATTCCGCGAAGCATCCTAACTTCACAGAAGTCCCAACCTTGTTCCTCACCTCTAGGGGGACTAACGAAAATATGTTTTGATTCCTGGGCCTCGACAGCTTGTAAAACTGTGAAAAAACTTCGGACAAGTAAAATAACACGCTGCAATGAACGCGTTCATGATCGTGAACATGTTCGGAGCCAGTTGCCCAGGACACATTCCCCACACCTCGCAAAGTTGTTGAAGGAAAAGTAACAGAAGGATCCTTAGCCCATACTTTAGCTGGGTCTCGTACACTACCATTGTACGATCCCTTCTATTCTCCGATGACTCCTCAAAACCAAAAATCCTTAACACCTCGTTAGGGCTCAGGCCGCACATGGTCTCAGAGTACATATGGTACTCCTCCCTGACCAGTTCCATCCTCTCCACCGTCATGGAGGTCGCTGACGATTTTAGATCTTTTAGATTCTCATTTCATGTTCATATTTATACAAACACATGATTTCATGGAAGATTAAAAGGCATGACATGTCACAAATATCATGCTCATTTATACAAGAATATATAAGAGAAGATAGAACACATATGAACATGATAAGGCCGAATTCTCAAGTACCTTTCACCCTTGGAAAACAGCTTAAGGAATATATAATTCCTTGCTAAAAAAACATAAGCTCCTTCCTTGCTTGACCTTAGTACAAAACATGTGTGACACCCAAAGAGATGTGAAGTTCATCCAACATGTACAATCCTCTAACACCCATTTCTCAAAACACATTGAGCAAACTCAAGTGGTGGTAATATATTGAGGAACCGAACAACTACCCAAGGTCATGAGAAATGTATTTAGAAAACATAACTTCAATCTCTTTTATTGCATCTCATGCTAATGTCTTTGGTCTCTCCAAGGTATTTTGGGTTCATAGCCACCATACTATCTCCATAGTAATAGGCTTTTCAATTTCAGACTTGAAAACAAAAACCCATAGTAATGAAGGAAACATCCAAGCCCTTATGGCTTTTTGTACATCTGAGGTATATGAAACATATTCAGCCTCCTTGTACAACTTTTGCTTTCTTTTGCACCAACTAATAGTACTATTTTAGCATGAATACATACTAAACATGGATTTCACTAGTAGATGAACCATTTGACTTATGTTTAGCCATGTATATAACATGTGTTACAGTCACCACGGGCGAACAAAGATTTTTATGTAATTGACGAAAAAGGCATGTTTAATGGTGATTTGTAGGTCCCGAGATGTTGTTAAGGTCCATTTCTGTGGAATTTCACAATTTAAACATCGTACGTGAGTTTCGGGTTATTTTTCCAAATTTTCAAGTTTGGGGGTAAAATAGTCATTTTTGGTTAATTATGGAAAATGGATAATTAATGGAGATGATTAAGATGTAATATTTTGTAATATGATTGAGGAATTATATTACGGGACATTTTGAGACGGGAGTCAGAAAAAAATGCGGGAATTGGAAAACCGACTTTAAAATTATGGAAGTTTTTATCACTTTTGAAAAATTTAGGACTAAAATGTAAATTTTGGTAAAAGTTGGTGAATAAGTGGTAATTAGTGACAAGTTAAGGTTAATTAAACTCATTTGAAGTTGAAAGTGAAGTTTAGGAATTTTTGGGCCACTTTGGGAAAAGTTAGGCCCAATTGCACATTTTGGTAAAAATCTGGTATTTTGGTGTAATTATTGAAAAAGAAGTAAAAATGAGCTTTTTAAAGTGGTTTTGGAACACTATATGCTAATTTGGGGAAAAGTTGCATATTTTTATAAATTATAAGGACTAAGTGTGTAATTAAGCATAAATAACGTTTAAGAAGTGCTTAAGGGGTAACTTGCTAAATTTATAAGTTATTTGACTACTTATAGCTTAGTTTGACCAAACTGGTCAACTGATTGACTAATCATGGTTAATAAAGTGAAACTTAGCTTGTTTAAAGCTAAGTGTGAAATTGATAAAGTTTGAAGTGATTCTGATCACTTTCCATAAGGATGGGACCAAATTGAACATTTGGAAAAAGTTCAGGGGCTTGAATGTAAATTAAAGATAAAGAGGTCAGTTTGGAGTCCTACAAAGATTAAGGGTAAAACGGTAATTTTAAGTATGGTCGGACAACTTTTCATAAGGTTGACCAAAAATGGAAAGTTGATAGGTATGTTGACTTTAGTCAAATGATAAGAAAATTCACTAAGTATGGAAATGTTATACAAGGGTTAAAAAGGTTCAAGTTCTAACATGAGTTATTATCGTCTAGTGGCTCGGGGACCATGGAAGTTCAAACGGAACTTTGTCAGACTTCATCACTCGGGTCGTCACGTTAAGGTTTTATCATATAAGGTAAGGGGGTTAACTTTCTTAATATGCGTTTCAATTTTCCTGAAGCATATTAGGATAGTTAACGGCTAGTTCCCGGGTTGAGGGTGGGGCCCGGTGACTCCCGAGGCTAGTTTTATGGTAGGGTAACGGCATGCAGGTTTTCAAGCATTGGAGAATCGATCTTATGATCAAGAGGCTTTATGATCACTGGGTGATCAGGTACGGGATTTCTGATAGTGATGGGATTCTGATAAGGAAAGGGCCACTAGGTGGTGATACGATAGTTATGGGGATGTACACGCCATGCCGGTACCGCGCACTTTTATGGGAAGGGGATCATCCGTTAAGGACGCATCTGATTCATTCGTTGGAATATAAGGGTACCACCAAAGTCCGACGGGACTCCTGTATTGCATATCACGATCCATGATTATACTTAAGATTGTATATCTGCTAGTACATTGCACTCTAATCCTTTTATGCAGGTATTTTTAAAAGTAAAACTCGTGATCCTTACGTAACCGTTACTAAGTTCTCTCGAGGACTCACACCCACTGTATCTACATATTTTCAGGAGCTTATGGTTTGTGACCCGCAGAGTAGTTCTGCCTGGTCGGTATAAGATTCTGGTACTTAAGGTATTTTGCTCCTTGGTTAAGGTTCTGATTCGGATTACGGGGAGTGATCTCGATGAACATGTTATGGTTATATGAAGTTGTTATGATTATGGTTATTATGGGTGAGCAGGATTACGGTTGACTAACAGAATCTTGTGTTTGTGTTTAGCAGCAGCAGCAGCAGCAGTATCTGTCGTGATCGTCGGAGTCTTGATAACCCGATCACGCAGACATAGTATGGATCTTGATATGTTATACTCTGGGCTCTGTAGGCGTAGCATGCACATGTAGTTAGAATTATTCTGATGGCATGTATATTTTTATATTTCTCGAGGAGTTCTTGCCCAGCGCGATGGGGCAGAACTCCTTTCTGGTACATCTAGATTATATTACTGTGTGATTCTCCGTAAAACTTCTAACGTATATCAGGTACAGGTTTAGGACATTGTTAGAAAATTCTTAAAAACCTGTAACACTTTAAGTAATTTAGGAAATAGTAACTAAGTTCAGAAAAAAAAATTGAAAGGCCGGGTTTTGGGTCCATAAAACAAAGAAGGATTCTCGCTCCGACCGTCTCCACCATCCCCGGCGCTTCCGCTACCGCGCCTCCGACTGACAGGCGGGGGTGGTGTTGAAAACTTGGTATCAGAGCCTAGGTTAGTGTTAGGTATGGTTAGATAGACCAACCCTGTTCTCACTGATCATTCTGGGGTAGTTTTAAGTAAGAGATTAGCTACTTTTTTGCTAGGACTATCTTAGAATGGTAGGTAGAACTTAGGGTGGTTGGTTTAAACATGCTTAACATAATCTAAGACTTAGGAAAATGTTAGGTAAAATGAAAATCGCGCTAGACTTGTCCATAAAGGAAATGGACATCTGAATTTGAAACTAGGCGAGCAGAAAGTTCATGTCGGAATTTCGATCCCGCTTGTTCTGCTTAACTAAAATGCATATCATATTTTGCATCTATACTACATATGTTGTGAACCTGCCATTCCAGCTATCTGCTAGTGCAGAGCAGAAGAACTCTGGTGAATGACATTTCACAACTCCGAGGATCTTTCATAAAATCAATTAAAAGGTTTGAAAAATAAAGTTCATGAAATAAATAAGAACATCCAGACAAATTGCAAGGTTCAGACTGCGTTAGCTTACAAAGTAGATAAGAAATAAATAAAGAAAGAATTACAAGTAAATAGTGTCGAGGCCATCCAAGTCTTTCTCTATTGTAGTCCTTCAGTTGCACAGCTGCAGGCGTCCATCCTGACCTTCTCTCCAGTTCATGATGATAGCCAGGTTCCTTACAAATTTTATATAACGGGCATGAAAGTATATTTAAGCAAGTAAGAATTCAATTATAAGTAACTTGCAAAGAAACTAATGAAATAGAGAATGATTCAAGGGACTTACAGGAGGGTGGCGGCCCCCGCCAGAAAGAAGGGTTGACCCTGTCTCGGGGATGCTTCACGTTGTGATTCTAACTCCTAGTGTGGTCACAGTTCAGTGTTTAATCTTCTAATCTTATCTTCTCAATTCACAGTCATTATGTTCTAGCAGTGTTATTGCCATGTAAAACATGACAATAATTCAGTTATTATATTGTATTTTGTAAGTTAGGAATAGAATGATATCCTCTTCTAGTCCTCAGATTCTACAGTTATTCCTCTAATTCTCTTTATCCAGAAATACTCTCAGTCGTTGAGTATGCGATTTCAACATGTTTCTCAATAATAATACCTCAAAGCATATTACCAAATATTTTTCCTATTATTAATACCAGTGTTATCTTTTAAGGTTCACAGTTGTATTACTCTCTTAAAACAGTCCATCATAGCTCAAGGTCAAGATACTCTAAACCTTGCACATTTCTTCTTCCATCATGCATCATTTATACTAAAATCATAATTCTAAAATCTGACATTCAGTAGTTGTGCACGTCTATTTCTTCTCTACATTTAACAACATAAAACTTATAGTTCTTGGATACTTCAATGTCCATTAGAAACCTGCCAAATATCTGGAACTGCCCGAACTGTTCGGTGGTCATAGTCTTCCTCGCACACGCCACCAATCCATGGTGCCATGAGCCTCACCATCGCCCGCTATCTCCGTCATTTCGCGTCGCAATAAAGGGACGAAGACCAGGGGCGGAGCCAGGAAATTCATTCAGTGGGGGCAACAAATAAATATTTCATACAAAAATTCATATATATTATAA
>JBBYHH010222466.1:0-13289 GCA_038382905.1 Daphne laureola | reverse complement strand
ACACCCATGATTGGATGAACGTGAAATAAACCGCCCACCATCCCGAATCATGGAAAGTCAACTATTGGTCTAAGCCCTATATAAAGAGGAAGCCCGTGATGGTTGAAGGTATCACATTTCTCTCCTAAAAACACTATCAAGCTTGGGCCTAAAACTGACTTGAGTGTCGGAGTGTGTTTCCGAGGTCACAACCTTAGATCTTTCGCAGGTTTAAAGCTCATCACTGGAGAAGTGTCAGAAGTATTCAATCCTATCATCTGGATAGTTGAAACTAAGGTTATCAGGAAAGATCGCTGGTACTCTTGCAATATAAACTCGATTGAAAAAATGAAGGCCATGACACCTTTCACCCAAATTGGTCAGGACCCTACATAATCAATAAGTACGCCCGCACATGCATTTTTGAACTCAAAGATTACAAAGGCAAAGTTCACAAATGAACATTTCATGCGAACAATCCACAACCTTATTATGTTTAGAGTTCTCTGAAGGTAGTTTCCCATTATATATGTTTGGAATTCTCAAGGCAATATCCCATTGTCTACAACTTAAAGATTTATAACAACATTGTACCGTTACCACTGTTATTCCAACACTTGTCAAATAAAGAGGAATTTTCAAAGCGAATGTCAAAATTCAACCTAAACCTATTAAGGTTAAAGAGTTGAGAACTAAACCCCATTTGGGTCAAAATGCAAAAAGAGAATTACGCCTAGTAAGAGTGTTACCATCACCGTTGTCGGGTGGTGACTTTTCAACAATTTTGACTGGAGGTAAAATTCTGCAATCATCAGGACTCTTTTAAATTAAGCAAAAGCGTGGTGGATGATATTTCTTTTCATGCACTTTTGATTCAAGTGCATAAATGTTAATGGTGGAGCTGCAGATTCTGGGTTCATGAATTCATTGGATTGGGAAACCCTGAGTATGTGATATCTTCTAAAGGTGTTCTGATGAGTTCAGTGTTAGATGAACTCTTAGAGGACCAAAAGTTTTAAGGTGGGTGGAAATGTAAGAATGGGAAAGTTTTGGGTTGAATTGACACTTTTTGGAAAAGTGGTCAAGAAAAGAGAAATTCACTAAGTGTTGGGAAAGTGGAAAGTTGTAATGAAGGATTTCTATTTTGTAATGATTATATGATTGATTGGTTTTAATATGGGTTGTTAGGTGATGGAAAAGTCAGCTGCAAGTTCTGCAGGATTTTTCTCGGGAAGTGGGACTTCCTCTGGATTTCTGCTATACTTCTGGAAATTCTGGTAAGGGTTCAACTTTTCTTTTATGCATTCTGGTTTACTGGTTTGCATAATGGGTAAGTTGAGACTAGTTCCCGGGTCGAGGGTAGGGCCCGATAACTCTCGGGGCTAGTTATGTGGTAGCGATAATGGTATGCAGGTACAAAGCTCTGAAGATCCAATCGTCAGATTGGGAATCTCTGTAATCACTCTGTGATCAAAGATGTGGATCTGCGGTGCCTCGATCATTATATGATCAGCACTCTGCTATGCCAAGATATATAATCTATTCTATGATGTGATGATTTTCTGTAAGGGTCCTAGGCCCTGGCTAGTACCACGTCTTCTGCTCTGTATATTACCCCCAAGTGTACTGATCTCCAGTCCGATCTTTGGGGGGCTGTCAATTCTGTTCTTTTCTGTGTGATATATATGTATATACTCTATTCTTTGGATGCAAGAATTCTGGGAATGTGATCCTGCGGGGTAATGTAAATTTATATGTTTGTTGGTTGTACTTTCTGTGTGTAATGTTTTGTATGAATTTGTCTGATCTGTCTTGTGCAGGTTTACGTTTGTAACATTACCCTGCATAACACAAATGTAAGATAATCTGTCTGTTGTGCATGGGCTGCACAACAGCTCATCTGATATGTGAATAACTCTGAGCACTAGCCTTCTGTTACAAGGCTAACACTCTTCGCTAATCATGTTTTTGCAGGATGTTTCTTTAAAACTATTATCTCTACCGCTGCCTTTACTGGGTACCTTTTGAGGACTCACCCCTTATAATTACTATTTCAGGAATTTCTAGTTCACAACTTACGAGATAAGATCTGGATAGTTGAGTTTGTGTATAGTAGCAGTAGCAAGGGCTAGAGTTGATCTGGATGCTCGTGATGATATGATCGCTTGAGCGTAGTAGATTACTGGCTCTGTTGGAGTAGATTGCATCTATACATATAGCTATGGAAACATTTAGGAACATATATGTATATGTTTGGTAGTTCTGGATCATCTGTATATGTTCAGTAGTTCTGAATCATTTGTGTATGTTGTCTAATCGGGGAGTGTTGGGCTCCTTTTTGGAGTATCTGGATTGAGCGGAGCTCAATTGTATATGCATGAACTGTTGATTTTGTTTGCTTGTGAGTGTGGGTTATGGACTCTGCCCATCATGACATTATCGGTTCAGTTGGTAACGTGACTTAAATCCCACTATCACATCCCCCTCCATACCGATGTATTGCTTCCGTGCGCATGTTCTGGGTTCCGTAGGGGAGGGGACAGTGACAAAGAGATAGCTTTCCCTAGCCCTTTGTCGAGTATGAACAAGGGCAGCCCTCTATCGAATATGAACAATGCTAAATACTGGCCCAAAGCTGACGAGTGATTAGGCCCTAGAATGAATAAAGATCGCAGGAAACATATCTCATTGAAAGATAAAGAGTCTTTACATAATTAGAAGGCCTAAGAGGGGGGTCACCACAACAGTATCAGTGCCTCCCCCAGCTACCTGCGTGACCCTCTCAGGGGAACCCTAAACATCTACTTTGGAAGAGGAAGGCACAATTGCTCCGTCTGGCGGTGGTACGTTTGTCCCGTCAGGAAGTTGAGCTGCAACCTCCGCTGTTGGGGCCTCCACAATAATAGGCTCCCCACCATCAAGGTCATTGGGGAAATACACATACCACATCGGTCCCATTTTTTGAACCTTAATTTCCCACCTAGAAATGAACGCAGGTGAGGGATCGTTAATCCTAGAACCATCAAGATAATCAAAATTCTGCCCAGGGCAGGCCTCTTCCACTTGGTGGCGGCACCGTAAAAAGCCTTCCTTATACTGGGCCATAACCACTTTTAAGGAGGCCTGCGTTTGAAACCGGGCCACTATCTCATGCACTCACCGAATGCGGGAATTGATAGGGATCCTAGGGCAAACAAAATCTCCTACTTCCTCATTCCTGAAAATATGAGCCCCCAGCTATTCCTCCAAATCAAGGAAGGCCCCTAGATCCTTTTCACATAGCTTCGAGATCACCTCCATTTTGGAATCCGCCACTTTCAAGGCCTCCTATGTAGTGGTGGCCCGTAACATGAGAGCTTGAAGGACGGTGTCCCGCTCTTTCAGCTTAGTGTTCACCTCCTCAAGGGCTTTAGTAGCCCCTTCATGGCTTTTCTTCTCAGCCTCAAGCTCATGATGCAGAGAGTTGCTCATCCCTTTAGCTGCCACCATTTTATCGAGGGTGCTATCCCTCTCTTTCTCGAGATCGAAAGACCAAGTAGTACATCGGTCCATCTCCTCTTTGAAGGACTTACTCGTTTCCTTCTCAGAGGCCAGATCCTGATCAAGCTCCACCACCAGGCATTCTGGTGCTCAAGCCTTTCATCTATGTCGGTGACCAGGCCCCTTAATTCCTTAAGTTCTTCCTTCTTCCTCTCTAACTTCTTGATCCTTGACCACTCCCACCTTTCAGAGAATTGGGTGAAGTCCCTGTAATGCTCGACCCCAGCTTGGCAGGAGAATGCAACCTACAAAGAGAGGGGTAGTTAGAACAGGACATGAACACAGAATGATTCGATACCTACTAAAGAGCCAATTATGAGGAAGAAGTAGCTGAAAGTATCCCCCAAGAAATCATCAGGGGTGTCCCTGGTATGCTTCATCAGATGATGGTCACGAGGGGTCTTCAAGGCCTCCAGGATCCATAGATGGTCTTTGCGGGACCCTTTCAATAATGAGTCCCTCACCGTGAGTTTCATGGTAGGGTTCCACACATCAACAAGGTTCATGCCCCGAGCTACCATAGCTTTTTCCCTATCTGCTAAGAGTTTGGTAGATAGGGCCTGGGGTTCAAACTCTAGATCGAGCCCCCGTAGATCAGCATCAGCAAAGAGGGATCAATTACCACCACGGAGAGAGAGGAACTGCTCCCATAAGATTTCATGGTCGCCGTACTTGA
This sequence comes from Daphne laureola, assembly GCA_038382905.1. Classification (NCBI taxonomy): domain Eukaryota; kingdom Viridiplantae; phylum Streptophyta; class Magnoliopsida; order Malvales; family Thymelaeaceae; genus Daphne; species Daphne laureola. The sequence goes on along the minus strand of JBBYHH010222466.1, from coordinate 9,094 downwards.
TTCGGAATATCTTGGAATGCAGATCCTCCGAATGCGCCTCCCCATACCTAATTGTACAAAAAAATAGGAACATGGTTAGAATGATTTCTAAAGATAACTTCAAAGGGGACGAATCAAGGAAGTGTACGGTACCCAATTCGCGAGCCCTCTTGGGAGGCATCTTGTGCTTCCCAACACTGTTGACGCTTTCATCACTATAGATGAAAACATAGAGGAGTTTGCTCAGTCCCAACACTGCCCTCTTGTCCTCACCAACCACTAACAAAATGGGATCCACCCTTGGTGAGGACACGAGGGGCACTTGCTTCAATGGAGTGATGGCTAGAGGCTCTTTGGGCTTGCGCACCCCATCACCACCAGTTCCAGCACTAGAAGCCCCAACAATGGCTGGGGCAGTGGGGTTCTCCCCACAAACAGCTTCAGGACCTTGTCCATTGGACTTTGCTAACAGGGGTCGTGGGGACTGGGAATGTCTAGGGGCAGGTTCTTGGCGTTGTTCTACTTCCCTACCCCCTGTTCCTCACCAACAGTGGGCCCGAGGACCCTTTGGGTTTTGGCGTCTGAGCATTAGGCAACCTCATCACCCTAAACACTGCCTGAATATTCAGGATGGCTGGCATAGGCATGGCCCTCGGCGTATTTCCTGGGAATGTTCTTAAAATGACTAAGGAGTTGAGAGACAATAGTACAAGATGATGTTACATGAATGACACATGTATGTGTTACATGACCGAATGTACTAGTGACATTTAACAAGAACCTTTTGAAAAGGCTTATTAAGAACATGTGTATAAATTTAAGGGTTCATGGAAATATAACGGGCAGACTCGTCGCCTTTAGCCGATTCATTTCCAAACTGGATGACAAATGCAAATCCTTCTTCGAGTAACTTAGAAAGAAAAAAGTATTTGAATGGACATCGGAATGCCAAATCACCTTCGAAGGAATAAAGAAGCATCTTTAGGAGCTTCCAACACTCAAGTGCCCTCAAATAGATGATGAGTTGGTTATTTACTTGACAACTTCCAACAACACCGTCTCATTAGTTCTCATCAAAAGAAAAAATGACAAACAATAACTTATCTACTATACAAATCACACACTGCTAGACGCAGAATGCAATTATCCTCCTCTTCAAAAGACAATATATGCCTTGATAATAGCTACCGCAAGCTCCGACCCTACTTCCTTATTGTCAAATATTTCAAAAAGAACACACCCCTAAAACCTTTTTATTACCAAAAAGTGAGGTTGGTGGAAGGACTTCTTTCATTCCACCTTTCTGTCCCATGTTTGCTTTAAAAATGAGCAACAAAAATGCCTTATAGTAAATCACAAGCTACTGGAAGTATGGATGATCAGCAAAACGTTGAAAATGAGTCATTCATCAAATCACTAGGCGTGCTTTATTGTTTGTTCCCAGTGATACAATTCACACATCACAAAATTCAAACATATTGCATTAAAGAACCTACAAAACGCATGATCAAATTGTTACACAGCTCAACAATTGAATAGAAATGGTGTAACCTACACTATTCCTCTTTTTCAAATTCAACAACACAAACTTTTGTTTCACACTCTTTTCCTTGTATTCTGGAGCAAGAAAGCTCTGATTGAACGCCAGATACTGATGATAGTAGTGGGAAAACTCTACCTGAATTGTTTTATGACCTAATCCTTGTACTTCATCTCCGACATGAGGAAACCAGGCATTTCAAAAGAGGAAGAGAACTTCTCAACGTCAGCTTTGAGTGCTTCAATATCCTTATTGTTCACCAGGCCCTTGTTGAAATCCTTGAGAAGCTTTCCATACTCCTTTTGGATGCTCAAGGTTAGAGCCACAGAGCGGTGAAGGAACTCTCCTATCTGTTCAAAGTCCTTCTCCACCAAACCCCTTGAGGTCATAGCTGGTGTTCCTGCAAATGGTGAACAAAAACGTACAGGTCATTAAGAAAGCTACTTCATCTAAGGCAAACAAAGCAACTTCCAACTATTTCCCAATCATCTTACTAATTACTACTCCTATGTCTTAGTTATAATCCAGAATATGAATCAGAATAAAGCAACATGATGTGATTCATAAGTGTAGCACAGCTCACCAATTCGTACTCCTCCAGGCGCCAATGCACTGCTATCACCGAAAACTGCATTCTTGTTCACAGTGATGTTGCATAGATCACAAAGCTTTTCCACCTTGTTGCCTACATTTGGGAAGGTAAACAGTTACAGTTTCACTTATCAGGTCCCCTTTAAACTCTCAACTCCAGGAATGAATCTGAATCAACTCACCAGTCAATCCAAGAGGTCTGAGATCCCACAGAACAAGATGATTCTCAGTTCCTTCAGTAACAAGCTTATAACCCTTGCTCATCAAGAAGTTCCCGAGGGCGACCGCATTGGCCCTGACTTGCTTCGCATAAGCTTTGAAACCAGGTGTTGCGGCCTGTTTCAACGCAACAGCTAGAGCACCAATCTGGTGGTTATGAGGGCCACCCTGGAGAGAAGGGAAGACTGCAAAGTTGATCTTATCTTCAAAGTCATACTCCGCACCTTCTGGCTGGCCCTTCTTTGGCGGTTTAGGTCCCTTCCGGTAAAAGATCATACCAGCTCTAGGTCCCCTCAAGCTCTTGTGGGTAGTGGTTGTGACCAAGTCACAGTATTCAAAAGGGTTGGCAGCTTCCTGCACAAATGTAAACAATTAAGCATAAAAACAAATGTTGTAACCAAGATTTCTTCGATAAGATTTCTGTACTTCTTGATGAGGTTGATACATTCATATGGTTACAGAATCTACTCATTGTTGATATGGCAAGATTCAAAGTGAATTACAGTTGTCCGGGACTGCCATTTTAGGAATGAAACAAGCAAACCAACCAACAGATAGTTTAGATCTATTACTGTTTACACTAGTAGCAACTAAAAGATGGAGCCAGGATCTAGATCCTGTTAAATTATAGTTCAGCAAGAGCATGAGGCAATCTATAAACACAGATCGAAAGCCAAGCGAGAAAGATCATTAGACAAACCTGGGCAGCAACAAGGCCACTGATATGAGCCATATCGCAAAGCAGAAGAGCGCCACACTTGTTTGCAATCTCTCTGAACCTCTTGTAATCCCAGTCTCTCGGATAAGCGCTGCCGCCGCAAATGATCAGCTTAGGCCTGAAGTCCAAGGCCTTCTCCTCCAGACGATCGTAATCAATGTAACCAGTGGTCGAATTCACCTTGTACGGCAAGCTCTCGAAGTAAATCGAGGTCGCGGAGATCTTCTTCCCGCCGGAAGTGTAGTAGCCGTGAGTAAGGTGACCGCCGGAAGGGAGGTCGAGGCCCATGATTCGGTCGTGCGGGTTAAGCACAGCGGTGTACGCGGCGAAGTTCGCCGGCGAGCCGGAGTAAGGCTGGACATTGACTCCCCAGTTTGACGGATCCAGACGGTAGGCCTGGAGGGCGCGGTCGCGGCATAGGTTCTCGATCTGGTCGATGAACTCGTTGCCGCCATAGTATCGGTTACCAGGCATGCCCTCGGAGTACTTGTTGGTGAGGGCGCTGCCGAGGGCTTCGATGACGGCGAAGGATGTGAAGTTCTCCGACGCGATGAGCTCGATCCCGCGGCATTGGCGGCGTTTCTCCTTCTCGATGAGATCGTGGATCTCGGGATCGGCGGCGGAGAGGGGAGTGTTGCCCCACACGTTAACTGGATCCATGGCAGAGGGAGAGGGAGATAAATGGCAGTCGGTGAGACTGAGCTAAGAGTACAGGGCGCTACGGACCGGAGCTTTGGGGGGTTTAAAAAGAGGGTGCAAGGATGAAGGATGGGGTTGGTGGATGGTCGGAGGATAAAATCGACATGACCAGTAAATATAAGGGGGCTAATTGACAAACCCATTTAAGTTTGAGGTCTATTTACTAACAACAGTGATTGCGATGAGTTGGTGGTTGCAAACTTGGAACGTCAAAGTTCAAACCCGACCGATTGAAATTTCTCCAAAAGGTAATAATTCTTCTGAGTGTAGATCCTCTCAACATTTCCCTCGTCCACTTCATCCTCTACCAACAAAATTTTTTAGAGAAATTTGTAGGTCTGTTCGCATTATCATGTTATCAAGTCAAGGTAAAATTCCAACTTACACTCTATATTTATATAAATAAGCACTAAATCCCAAAACTTACATTTACTACTCAAACTAATCTCTTCCTAGTTTACTCACCAGCATGCCCAACCACCACTGACTCTAGAAGCATCGCGCAGCCTCCCCACTCTCCGTCTCACACAGCCTTCACCTCCTCCAAGCCCACCACCACCGCGCCTCCCGTCGTGCCCACATCGTCTTCTACATCGATCCCTCTGCCCCTGCATCTCACTGCAGCCTCGACCTCGATTTGCTCAAATCCCTCCCCGTTTTTGCCTTCTCCTCCCAGACCCACCCAGATACGAATTGGGCACCACAAGATCTACCCATGTCGAGATCTGACTCTCACTTTGATTGGGTGAAACGGCTTGACATTAGAATGAGCAGCGCGAGGATCGGCGGTGCAGGAATAGGCAACATGAGGGACTTCGATGCAGCGACGTGCAACACGATGGTGGTCGGTGGAAGAGCAATCAGCTCTGCGCGTATGAAATGGGTTAAGACAAGTGTGCTATGTGGCAAGGGGAATCGATGCGACAATGGAAGGGCTAAGACGGCGCTATAACGATAGGGCAGAGATGACGCTACAGGGGTAGGGCGGAGGCGGCGGAGGAGATGAGGAGTTGGCTACGTATTGTGGTGAGATAGGGATGAAATCGAGGTGTTGGAGAAGATTTGAAGTTTTAGGGTTTATTTTTTTAAGTTTAGAATGTGATAAGGGGTTTGACCATTTATTAAAATGGCTTACAAAACCTGGCTTTGGCAAAAGCGAGGTTTTGCGAACACAGCCTTAGAGATCTATTCGCAATATCACGATTTCACCAATATCAAGATTTGAGTGGTTGTCCTAAATTATAAACTTCACTCTCATTTATGTAAAAGTTTAAAAAACCCTCCACAATTTTAAAATCCTACAATTCCCTATCCCACAATCTTTGTCGTCTCTATACATCACCAACCTCGCCTGCAAACTTGCTACCATTATCGACACCATCTTCATCAAACTGTCACCATCATATGGTGAGTCCTAGTTTGGTCGTCGTCAGACCAAGCAACAGTGATCCCGCATCCTCTGACATTTCACATTTGGCGCAATCAGCCACATCTGACATTGATTCGCCACGTCCGACCAAACATCATTGTCTTGTCATCAAGCCATGCTCATCTCATCGCCTCTCTAATGCTGCGATTGTCCTTCCGAGCTAGCAAATGCGAGGGTGTCAATGATGTCTATAGTTGCTATCATTATCGCCATCATCTTCACCGATAACTGTTACCACTATGCATCGAGCCCTAGTTCATCGTCGCCAAGCCCGAGCAATCCCGCAACCTCCGACGTCTAGATCTCAACAACCTGTGACCACCACATCGAATTGGTACATCCTATCAAGATACGCTTGTCCTGCCAGCGATTTGTACTCATCTTGTCTCCCAATCTGCGTTGTGGTCGTCTTTCCGAATTGTCGGATCGATGGCAGAAAATGTGTAGGGTTGTATAGTAAATCGGTCATAAATGGTAGTGATGCTGGGTTACCCTCGCCTCGATGACAGGTGCGAATAGTTTGTTGAGGTTGTCGGCAGTGGAGACTAGAGAGTAGTTGTTGTGGAAGAGAGTGCGGGAATTGTAAGATTTGAAAAATATGGGGAATTTTATGAAATTTTACATAATTGATGGTGATTTTGTGAATTTATCATTGTAATTCAAAATCAGGTTTTGTTAAAACCATGATAATGTGAAAAGGCCTTTTATTGCTCACTTGTACTTCTCTCCTTACCAACATGATCTCTTTGAGTTCTACAAATCCGGAGTTGAAAATAAGTCAAAGAATGGCTTTTTCGTCTGCTAGGGTTTTCTCCATCTTTACCATCGCAACCACCATCAAGCTATCTCAAGCGCAGTGTCACCCCACCCCCACGCTACATGGCCCGGCGGGAAGCAGACGCGGGGTCGGAGGGGCAGCGGTGAACTAAACGATTAATCTTGTAATGCGCAGCCCTTAATGTAGGTTTAAATCACGTTTCAGGTCCCTGTTCACGGAATTCTACAACATACAATTTACGCTTTCCTTACCTGCAAAACAAAATTCCAATACAATAGCAGATAAACTGAGCTTCGCTCAGGCCAGATACACCGAAAGAAGGCTGCCTCAGGCTAGCACTTCCCGATAAATAAACAGACATAACAAGCATCATGAATGTACAACATATACAGAATCTAAAAAATAGCAATCCACAACATGAACATTCCATTCCTGAACCTTCCAAAACTATATGATCATGCAACCTACGCTACAGAGCCTTCTAACGTAGCTACCAGAATGTACATATGATATCCGGGTGTCGGTAAACTATTTTTGATAGGAAGCCCGACTCAACTGCTGCTGCTGCTAGCTGCAATAAAATACAGAAGGATAAACTGTTAGAACATTCTCAATGTACTCGATCTGACAAATACAAACCCAAACCCATAATCCATTTTTCAGAATGCTATTACTTTCCATTAACATTTCTGTATAACTCTCAATACAGTTTCCCCTCGGTCCACCCTCGATACCCCAACCATAAATACAGAACACAATCCCTTAAGGAGCTATTGTACTTTAAGTACAAAATCACTAACGGCCGAGTGGTACTACTCCGCAGGCCCAGAACCAGATGCTCCTGAAATATATAAAGGTAAGGGGTGAGTTCCCGAGAGAACTCAGTAAGGGTGTAGGTAGAAATAAAGGTTGTCTTCATGAAAAACCTGCAATGACAATGTCAGAATAACATATATATAATACAATATAAACAGTAAATGATGTACCAATCCTATTCCAACTCACACACCACGACGGCCTCCCGTGGTTCTCTTTCATACCACTGGGAGTAACAAAAAAATTTCACACAACCAGAAATAGACGCATGGTACCAGCGAAGGCGTATGACCTTTTTAACCGTCGTCATCGCCCTAAGGGTGGAAACAGAACAGAAACAGAGGGTTCGGTGGTCACACAGACACATGGAACCAATCAGAATACAGAAGCAGAAACAGAGGGTTCGTGATCATAGAGACTCACAGAACCAAACCCATCACAATACTATCATCGGGTCCGGTGGTCACAATGACACACGGGACTGTTGTATAATCCGTGTACCTGCACACCTTTACCGCTACCTTGGAACCGGTCATATACCCCACCACTGGTATAAGACCGATCTTAACCAACTGAAATGGCACTAAGCAATAACTTATTACGCATTTAAGAAGGTTGAACCCTTACCTGAAAGCAATAGCAATACAGTCATTTGTGCAATCCTGTTCTGAAACCTTTTCCTTCTATGCCGATTCTAAACACCAAGCATTTCCTAACCATTTTCAATATCATTCCAGACATAAGTAACATACACCAGTATATTACCATTCATACACTAACATTTCACTTTCCATGACACAACCTCAAAATAACCTACATTACCATTTTCGATCCCTTTTACCAAAGTTGGCTAAACCTTAACCGATTCCTCTATAACTTTACATGCACATTTTATGACCTATTCTAAGGCCATCCATGCAATAACATTGCGCTTTTCTCTCACAATTCATCATTTCATAAAAATATCCAACTTTAGGATTTAATCTATAACTTCATCCTACACAATGATTTGTAACTCACTCTAAGTATTAAAGTTGCTTAAAACCATCATCCAAACATAACTGAATCAACAAATCAACAAATTGAAGCACTTTAATCCTCCACCAATTCTCATGCATTTTACTTTAGGTCCTTGTTCTAGCCTTCATTGGATAATATTCCAAGTATTAACATTGTTCCAAATATATCCAATAACATTAATTTAAACTTGGATTAACAATCCCCTAAAATTTGCAGAACACTATTCATAAACCCTAAAATCTAATTAGCTCAATTCATGCGAAATTAACGAAGTAAAACATGTTCCTATCCCCAAATCCTTAGTAGAACATGTTTACCAACTCAATTGCACCAAAAAACTTCAGAAATAACAACTATAAATTCTTACCCAATTTTCAGATTCCACCCAATTCATGAATGATTCGAGTTAAACTCCAAGGAATGTTCACTTTGCTTGAAAATCATGCATGAGAGGATGTTTCCCTTCAAATTTAGGTCAAGAATGGAAGATTTGGGAGTTTGGGAGAGGTTGGGGTCGAGTTTTCGCAGAGGCAGAGGTTGAAGACGATGAGAGTCATGATTTTTATTCCTCTATTTTCGGGTTTAAAACCCAGTTATTTTTCGTGTCCAGGGGCGCTGGGTGATCACCCGAGACTTGCGTCCCGTCGCCCGTCAGTCGACCGCTTCACTGCCCTGCACGTTTTGAGAGGCAGGCGATCGCCCGCCATGGCGTGCCACTCCCCTGGCCTTCTTGGAGTGCAGGCGATCTCCTGCTTCCAGCGGCAAGTTGCCCGCCACTCGCTTGGCCACCTGCCCATTTTCAACTTCCAGGTTTGAACCGCAGGCGATCGCCCGCCGTTTAGCATGCATCGCCCGGGGTTCGCCCGGACTACCTGAACCTGTTAAACTTGTTTGCTTCACCAACACTTAACCAAAAAGCTCAAAACCAAAATTATCCTACAACCCATTTAACAAACAATCAATAACATACGATAAACATTACCTGAAATACAATTCAACTCAGAAATTAACCATTTCCACGTACCTTAATCCTTTAACTTAAGCTTCCATTAAACAAATGACTTGACCGTTGGCCACTCTACGCCCGAGAATCATTGCCGGACTTTGGTGGCTGTAACATTCTCCCCCGCTTAAGTCTCTTGACCCTCCAAGAGTTCCTTCAATCATTGATATTCCTGGGGGTATCGGTCAATCATATCCCTTTCCGTTTCCCAAATTTCTTCCCGGTCAGAATGATGAGACCATTAAACTTTAACCATGAGAATTAACTTGTTCCTGAGTTTTTTAGTATCCTTTGCTAACAGA
>JBBYHH010222355.1:0-13289 GCA_038382905.1 Daphne laureola | reverse complement strand
ATTACACCAAAAATTCATATCATCATCAAACCATGAATTTCTTTCCACAATACTTCAACAACAACTTTAAAGCTTACATTTTAAGCTATTTCTCCAAGAAAACCTTGTAGAGATTTTTCTCAAAAATCTCTTGATAATTTTGGCCCTAAAATGAAAATGGAAGAGATGAGTTTCTTTCTCACTTCCAAGCTTTATGCCAAGCTAAACAATCATGAAAGACTCTTACCTAAAAGTATCTTTGAATCTTGAGGATGGTTGGGAGGTTGTTTGTCAAGAACAAGGCATGAAACACCTTGAAAATCTTTGTTGGGAAAACTGAACCCGTCGGCTTCAAGGGGCCATTTGGATACCTTAATGGTCTTATTTGCTCCTGTATCCTTCTACAAAGTTGTAGCTAAGACATAGATGAAGATATTTGATGAATGACTCAAGAGCAGATGAGAGCTAAATCTAGGTCAAAAATGAGGTAGAAGTGGCGGCTGGAAAGGGAGAGTGGAAAAGAGAAGGTGTTTGAAGCTTTTGGTATGAATATTTGAGAGAGTTTTAGTGAGAGAGGGAGGCTAGTTCGGTTTCTGCCATGGAGAGGTGAGAGAGAGAGTTGTTACTTGGTTTATGAAATGAAATGTGTAAGACCAATCTTACACTTCAAGTGTAAATCATCAAATTTAATCTCATACTCCACCTCCACCATCATGCCTTCCTACATACCAAAATATCTAACAAAACATGTGCCAATTGTTCCTTAATTTCGGAAGCCACACTTAAGTGGGATTAGTGGGCGTTTTCGCCCAATTTTCCAAAATGACCATTTTGTCCTCCGAAACTGATTTTCCTGAAAATGGCTCGGGACTCACGTACCAACTTGAAAGTGTGAAATATCTTCGAAATAACTTCAAATTCACTCCCGGGATATCCAAATGTCATTAATCATGTCCGTTTATCCAAAACGACCATTTTACCTTCCAAGGTCAATTTTTTGTGAAATGGCCAGGAATTCACGGAACCTTGTAAAAATGTGTAATCCCATATAAATGGACCTCAAATTAATTCCCGGAATATGAGAATCATTAGAAAACGTATTTCTGCACGTTTAAAATTGAGTCCCGGTAATTGCAAAATTTTCCCGGCGGGCAATTCTTCCTGGAAAATCACTATTCATCGGGGGTGACTGTAACAATATCTGTCAATCCCAGTCTGACTGGGAGACAGACAATTCGCATGGCTGATAGGGCTAGGGTGAATTGGGCCTAATTTTGGGCCTAATTCCAGCTCTAGTCCATAGCCAAGTTTCCTTGTGTTACTTAAGTGTCCAGCTTTTACAAAGCTGACACTTAAGTCACCAAACTTCTGTCTCTTACTAAATTACTCCATAATTCACTCATTGAGCGTGCGACCCTATAGGTTCTTATTACGTTGGTATTAATTATAATTTCTCACTCATAATTACTGATAGTGAGCGGTATTTAGCAACACATCACTGTTACCCAAGTAATACAGAATCCATTTAAACACGACGGAAACTTTACCTATCGGTATGATCATAGGGTGTACATGATATGTCCCTTCATTCAGACTCTCATATTAAGACGAGACATGGATCTTGTACATCCTTGTTATAGATCAATCTTGCACATGATAATACTATCCCGTTGTGAGGGAGTGAAGAATCTCATCTTGGTTCATGACAGTCATACTCCATGATATTGTCACACACCCGAAACTACCATGCTCCCTCGGTCAAAAAACGAATAGTGTATAGAATCAAAGCATCTCACTTACATGAGAAGATCTTCATAACCTCAGGTCGAAGGACTACGTGTACTATGATCCGTGAGAGACACTTATGATGTTCATACCACGATCTCATAATGCTCTCAGAATGGTCGCTCTGATACATAGATCCTCTTCTATGTATCCATAAGTAAGTCTTCACAATACCTATATGAATCTTCTCTTATGTTAGTCTCAAGGGTGTTATAGAAACTCATGTTCACTATAACACATTGACTAGGGAGATTTAAGAATATTGATATATTCCATGGTTGATATATTGTGTTATTTGATTAACGCACAAATCTAAACTAACATAATAGTTGAACTATATAAATAACATGATTCCAAAAACCACATCACCGTGGATTGGATTCTGGGCATAACTCCTACACATGCATGACAACTCATACATTTAGTGAGACTCACTTAGAGTAATTAGCTCATATCAAATAATTCTCACATTTGAGAAATATAGAGCATTGTTTCCCAATAGTTACATTTTCACTTAGCTTATAAGTATAGAAAAACTCCACCATAGTGGAAATGAGAGGACAATTCAACACTTAGAATTTATAAGATATACCACATAAGTAGTCATTATTCTCACCTCATATTGGTGCATAACTTCAATGGTGAGCAATCAAATTATTTCTTGTTCAATTGGAATGAACTTGACCTTCTGTTGATACATTAAATAGTACTCACTATCTGATTGTACATCATGGTTCAAAACAAAGTATGAAATACTAACTAGCTATCCATCAATGATGTAATTCACATATTCTATGTTCAATTCTCACAACAAGACTCATTCAAGCAATAAAATACATAAAACAACTTCAAATATGTTCATACATAGTAAAAGAGATGCATATAGCATTCGATCAGAGACATACAAACATATTTCCATCATTCTAAATACATGTTCTTAATAAGCCTTCACAAAGGTTCATCATATGTATCGAATACATATTTTCACCTCATGTAACTTATACATGATTCGAATTATGTAACTCATACATTGTCCAATCCATGTAACTCATACATGAATCCTGTTACAATCACCCCGGATGTATATTTAATTTGGACATTTATTTTCCCGGTGGCTCGATTGTAATTCTCTGAGACTTTGTAATTACATGTAAATTCCATGTTAGTTAATGTGATTCTATCTCTCAGGAATTTATTTGAGCTCAATTCCACAAGATTTAAGCATTTTATAATGTTACGGGAGTTCCGGGCTATTTTGTCAAAATTTAGTTTCGGAGAGTAAAATTGTTATTTTAGAAAAGTGGACAAAAATGCCCACTAATTCCAGATTAAGTGTAGCCAGTTTTTGGCTAATGGTGTTAGGGAGATATTTTTTGTTGATAATATTATTTTAAGTAGGCATTGACCTGAGTATTAAAATAACCTAACCTAAGGAGCAAATTGTGGATCTTGTCCCTAGCCTAGGAAATAAACTAATACTACCTTTCCTACCACCCCTACATAACCGGCCTCACCCTCATCATCTCTACCAAACACTTTCCTCTCAAATGTTCTAAGTGTTCTTCATGAGTTCATGAACATTCATACTTTTTCTTGAGCTTCAAGCTTAATTCCTTCACAAATCCTTCACTAAATCCTCTCAAAATTCAAAGGTGAACTTGTTTTGTTGAGTGGTTCTTCAAGAAAACAAGTTTAGTAGCAAGGAAAACACATCATCTCCTCACTTCTCAAGTTGGCCGAATTTCAACAGAGCTTTTGGGGGAAGAGTTTTCAAGAATTTATTCAAGGAGAACTTAAAGTGAGCTTGAATAAAGGATGTTTTACGATTGAATCAAGTATTGGAATAGTTTAAGCTCATATCTCTCCTTCTTTTCCTAGTGGCCGAATTTCTTGAGGAAATTTTAGAAAATCTCTACAAGGGAACTCTTCAAGATTTGGTTAAGGTAAGCATGTTTATGAAGTATTTATGGAGTAGTATGAAGGATTACAACATGTTTCCATGAAGATTTCATGATTTTATGAAGTTATGTTCTTGGTGTTCTTGAGGTGATTTTGGGAAAAACATGTTGGATGCTTAAAGTGATACTTGATTCGTGTTCTTGGATGGATTTTGAGCATGTTTAATACTTGGAACTAAGTTTGAATCATCTTGGAAAAGGGAGTTATGTTATGGTCGAATTTATGATGATTTGTCCAAAAGTTGGATTTAAGTTTAAACAAGTTTAAATATGTGTTCTTGGGTGATTTGTGAACATGTTTAATACTTGAAGTTAAGTTGAAATCATCATGGAAGGTGGATTTGAAGTTGAGGCTGAAAGTTGAATCATGAACAAGGGTTGATGTTCTTTGTTAAATATTGAAGTATGTTGATGTTTTGATGATTCTAAGCATGTTTGTTGTGGTAGAAAGTTGAAGAAATGTTTTGGTTGAAAATTCATGGTGAGGCCGAAACTTTGAAGAATTTTTAAGGATGATGTTCTTGGATGAAATCATAAAATAAAGTTGGAATAATGATGTAGAGAACACTTAAGGAAGTTGGAGAAAGTTTGAAGAAGAAAAATATTTTTGGTGAAAAGTTTGGGTTTGGGCCGAATTGAAAAGAGGAAGAAAGAAATTGGTGTTTGTGGAGTTAATCATGAAATTGGGTGAATTATGGTGAAAGCTAATTAGGTGATTTGGGGAAAGATTTTAACTTTTAGAAAATTTAGGACAAAAATGGATTTTTTTTGAAAACTTGGTGTTAGTTGGTAATTAGTGACAAATGAAGGTTAATTAAGCTCATTTGGAGTTAAATGTGAAATTTGGGCACTTTTGACCACTGTGGAAAAATTTGAGCCAAATTTGAAATTTGGGGAAAGTTTAAGGATTTGGTAAATAATTATGGGTAAAAGAAGTAAGAATAAGCTTCTTTAAGCTTAAGCATAAAGTTGGAAGCATTTAAGTGGTTTTGAAATACTTCATGCTAATTTGGGAAAAGTTACACATTTTGATAAAGTATAAGGATTAAGTGTGAATTTGGTAAAGTTTGAAGTGATTTTGGGCACTTTCCATAAGGTTGGGGTCAAATTAAACATCTGGCCGAAGTTCAGGAACTTGTTGTGTAATTATGGATAAAGGAGTAGAAGTTTAAGTAAAAAGGATAATATGGTAATTTTAAGCATGGTCGGTCAGCTTTACCTAAGGTTGACCGAAAATAGAAAGTTTGACTAAATATAGGTATTTTTGGATTTAAGGTTTAAAGGTTAAGTTTAGGTTCTTACACACTTATAATGTTATTACCTAGTGGCGGGCGACCGTGGAAGTTTACTAAGAACTACACCGGGTGATACTATAAGGGTTGTCGAGTAAAGGAATCTGCTTTAGTGAGGTAAGGGGTTTAACTCTCTTAATATGTATTTCGGATTTCCTTATGCATATTAGGTTAGTTAACGACTAGTTTCCGGGTCGAGGGTGGGGTTCGGTGACTCCCGAGGCTAGTTTCATGGTAGGGTAACAGATTACAGGATTTTTATCATGGAGAACCAGTCTTATGATCGAGATATATTAAGGAAGGGATTTCTAATGTTTTTAAGGTTGGTCGATCATTGACCGTATGTTGGTTATAGGGGATCGTACGCCCCTGGCCGGTACCGAGCACTGTATCGGAAGGGGATCGTCCTTCGAGGACGTATCTGATTATGGTTTATTCTCACACTAGTTTCCTAAGGCAACTAGAAGCCTAACACACTAGTTTTATCGAGGCAACTAAAAACCTAACACGCTTAGTTTTCACGAGACGCACTAAGAACCTAATGGTTTCCCGAGGAGCACCAAAAACAACTTAACACTTTGTGTGAACTCTTTCACAATCTCTCTAAGCATTCCGCACAGACCGATCTGCCTTCTCCTTGAAGTGTTCTTGTATTTATAAAGTCTAGTTTTCTCAGTCTAGTTTTCAAGAGAAAGTCTTTCTCAAAGTTGGAGGATCGTGAACCGTTGTTGAGATCCATTGTACTTATTTTGAACGTTAATTGATTGAAGTAGTGAGGAGTCCGAGTTTTCATTCAATTTATTGAGCCACATTATCAACAATAAGAACAACTTAATTAATTTCATCTTTGATAAAATTAAACTCAACCTCCACAAAATATAACTCAAGTAACACAACTATTAGTCCAAAAAATAATGATTTTAGAGGTGGCAACAAGTAAGACAGCGGAGAGTTTTAAACAAGTTAAAACCACTTCAATCTCCTACTTAGAGTTAACCTTTTATCTCTTAGCTTAATCCAACTAAACCACTTGGAATATTTCAGAATTTAATCTGAGTTTCACATCTGAGAGATAAAAGAAATTAAATCAAGTACTCCCTTTGTCCCAATATATCACGTTTGACTTTTGAATTTGTGTTTGACTCAAATTTTTAATAGGAAGAATTCGTTAAAAAACTCTTTAAAAAAAATATTTAAAAACTAGACACGTCAAATTATCATATGTATATAAAATATTTAAATTTTTATGATAGAATGTTAAAGGAAATAAATCATACATTAAATGCTGAAAAACAAATGTGATACATTTACTGGGACGGAGGGAGTATTAAATAAAAGGTAAAATATTAATCAATACTTGATTTGTCAAAATCTTTAAAAAATCAGGTTTTTGTTTATCATCAAAATATTTTATTTGGAGGGCAATTAAGCTAGTATTAAATACTATCAAATAGTAAAATAAATAAATCAATTATCTAAAAATCGATGAAATATTACATGAAAGAATTATTCTAATAATCTATAATATAATATTAATATAAGATTATCTCTCCCGAGAAGCGATACGATTCCGCCACATGGACGCAAAGTCAGCAAATCACTTTACGTTTCTTTTTTATTCATTCCAATAATGAAAACGCGTTAATGGTGGGAAGTGAGAATACATACTTACCTAAGAAGAAATGAAAAAAATAAGGCATTAAATGCGAAAATAAACAGCCAAGGGAAAATCCTAACCCTAAAACTGATTCACCATATTCCGTAACTTTTCATACAACATAACGGTTTAACTTTTCACAAAAGCATGTAGTAGTATTTATATTAGTTCTGTAGTATGCATGCAATGTCATGATGTATATTACTCAATTATGTAATTTCTAATTATGCTCTCTTTTAAGTTCATTCCCTTTATGGACACTTAGCGCGATATCTGTTAAACCAACATTTCAGGAAATCATAGATTATGCTAGGTATAATTAAACTAACTAATCCTAATTCTACCTATTATTCTGAGATAATTTAAAGTAAAAGGTAGCTACTACTTTTAATAAAAATTACCCAGATCAACCAACGAATTAGGGTTGGCCAGTCTAACCATACTTATCACTAACCTAAGCACCGGCTCTGATACTAACTTGTCACCACCCCTCCGTGATACCTGTCAGAAACTATTACGGAAGTGGTTAACCTTTATGTTCCGTCGATATCCAAACATTAATTACCACCCACTTGAAGATTGGATGAGAAATGAGAAGAACCTAGGTTAGAGCTTGATATTACTGATGGAAGCTGAATGTGTTTAGGTGGAAGAGGAGAAGAAATGCTAACCGTATTTGTTTCCTTTGTTTTCACTTGTCCCTTTCTTCACTGACTCTCTCCCTTATTTATAGACTTTCTTTACTTAGGCATTAAGTAACTTATCTGTAACTTAGCCATTAAGTAACTTATCCGTAACTTAGCCATTAAGTAACTTATCCGTAACTTAGCCATTAAGTAACTTATCCGCAACTTAACCATTAAGTAACTTATCCACTACATTACTTAACCACTAAGTAACGTAACTTAACCACTAAGAAATGTTACTTAACCATTAAGTAACATTACCGAACCACTAAGTAACGTTACTTAACCATTAAGTAACGTAACTTAACCAATAAGTAATGTTACCTGAACCAAAAACCATGTCTTGCAGTGAAGCCCAACTTTTAATTCTCAAAAATCTAAATCCACCCGAAAATTTTAAAGAACCAATATACCACCACGGAGAGTACCAAATAGACACCAAATGATATGTCTGACATGTCCCAAAACTTCCACCAATAATCCAATTTCCTTAATTTACTCGTTAATTAATTAACTCAATGCTATAATTTACCTATTTTAAACCTGATGGTAACAATTCTCCCCCCTTAAGACTCTTGGTCCTCCAAGATCATCTTCAATCTAGAATATTCTTCTGGGTGCTTGTCTATTATATCCTTCTCAGTTTCCAAAGTAGCTTCACGGTCAGAATGGTGTGACCATTGTACCTTAACCATGAGAATTAATTTATTTATGAGCTTCCGAGTATCATAACCCAAAATAGCTACTGGTACCTCCTGATATGTCAAGTCTGGTATTAACTGCACATCTTCTATAGCAATGGTATGCTTATCATCCAAAAGGCACTTCTTAAGCATACTAACATGAAACACATTATGTACTGCAGACATACTAGGTGGTAGAGCTAATCTGTATGAAACTTTTCCAACCCTATCAAGTATCTCATAAGGCCCAACATATCTCGGAGCTAACTTCCCTCTCCGACCAAACCTGACAGTACCTCGTATTGGTACAACCTTAAGCTATACTTTATCTCCAACTTTAAACTCTAGGTCTCATCTTCTCTTATTTTCATAAGATGTAGTCCTTTGATTAGATGATCTCATTCTTTCTTGAATCAATCTAATTTTACTGGTGGTCTCCTCAATAATCTCAGGACCGATCTGAATTCTATCTAAAGCCTCTGGACAACAGTGAGGTGTCATGCACCTCTGTCTGTACAAGGCTTCATAAGGCATCATACCAATAGTAGACTGATAACTGTTATTATACGAGAATTCTACGAGTGGTAGGTGCCGATCCCATTCACCTCTGAAGTCCAGGGTATAACTTCTGAGCATATCTTCAAGAACCTGAATCACTCTCTCTAACTGCCCATCGGTCTGAGGATGATAAGTTGTACTCAAATGAACTTTAATTCCTAGTTCTTTATGAAAAGTACCCCAAAATCTAGTTGTAAATTGCAGATCTCGATCTGATACAATGGAGTCTAGTACTCTATCTAACCTCACTATCTCTCGTATGTATAACTGAGCCAATTTTTCCGATGAATCCGTAATCCTCATAGGTAGGAAACGAGCACATTTGGTCAATCTGTCTACTATAACCCATATAGTGTCATGTTGTAGTCTAGTCATAGGCCATCCCGTTAAGAAGTCCATAGTAATGTTAGCCCATTTTCTCTTTGCAATAGGTAGTGTCTGTAGTGTCCTTGCCATCTTCTGATGTTCAATCTTCACCCGTTGACATGTAGAACATGTAGAGACATAAATAGCAATTTATTTTCTCATGTTTGGCCATAAGAAGTGAGCCTTTAGATCGTGATACATCTTCTCACTTCCTGTATGTACATTCAATTTGCTCGTATGAGCATCTTCAAGAAGTTCTTCTCAAAGTCTTGGTTCATCAGATACATACAATTGATCCCTGTAATGAAGTAGTCCTTGCTTGTAAGAAAAAGACTCATGTAATGCTCCTTTCTCTTCTCCTAAAACTTTCTTTAAGTTCAAGTCCGATTCCTGTGCTTTTTGTACTTTCTCTCAATCCACCCTGATTGTATACTTAATGTCAAAAATTTGTGCATTCTCCCACTTTTCCCACTTGTGCCATAGACATACCAGATCATTCTCATCAGTCATCCCTTTTATAACTCCACCTTTAACCACTCCTGTATATTTTTTACTAAGAGCGTCAGTTACAATATTACCTTTTCCCTCTGTGTATTGTATTCTACAGTCATAATCCTTAATGTATTCCAACCATCTTCGTTGTCTCATGTTCAATGTTTTCTGGGTGAACAAGTACTTCAGACTCTGGTGATCTATAAATATCTGAAAGGTGTTTCCCAACAGATAATGTCTCTATTGCTTTAAGGCATATATTATTGCAGCCAACTCTAAATCATGGGTCGAATAGTTTTGCTCATGGGATCGGAGTTGTCTCGAGCCATAAGCAATAACATTCATTCCTTGCATCAATACACATCCTAATCCAGATCTAGAGGCATCTGTGTAGATAATATACGGTTTACCTGGATCTGGAAGAATAAGTATCGGTGCCTCTGTTAATCTCTTCTTTAGTTCTTGAAAACTCCACTCGCAGATTTCAGTCAAATTAAATCATTTCCCTTTGCGAGCCAGCTGAGTAAGAGGTGAAGCAATAACTAAGAATCCTTGTACAAATCTACGATAATAACTTACCAAACCAAGGAAACTTCTAATGTCTCTTAGGTTCTTGGGTTGTTCCCAATCTCGTACTGCGTCAACTTTCTCTAGATCTACCTTGATTCCATATTCATCAATAATATGTCCTAGAAAAGACACCTCATGACCCCAAAATTGACATTTAGATAACTTTGCATATAGTTGGTGATCCTGTAAAGTTTGTAGAACTATCCTCAAATGCTGCTCATGCTCATCATTATCTTTGGAGTACACAAGGATATCATCAATGAATACAACCACAAAGGAGTCTAGATATGGTCTGAAAGTCTGGTTCATCATATCCATAAATGCTGCTGGAGCATTAGTCAGACCAAATGGTATAATTGTATATTCGTAATGTCTATACCGTGTCCTAAAGCAGTCTTTGGTATATCTTGCTCTTGAACCCTAAGCTGAAAATATCCTGATCTCAAATAAATCTTTGAGAAAACTCGTGCTCCCTTAAGTTGATCAAACAAGTCGTCAATCCTGGGTAATGGATACTTATTCTTCACTGTAACTGCATTGAGCTTACGATAATCAATACATAGCCTCAATGTTCCATCCTTCTTGTTTACAAATAGTACTGGAGCACCCCATGGAGAAATACTCGGTCGAATGAATCCTTTCTCAAGAAGTTTATCGAGTTGCTTCTTCAATTCATTCATTTCTGAATTGGGCATACGGTAAGGTGGAATTGATACAGGTGTAGCCCCTGGTTGTAAACGAATCTCAAATTCCACTTCACGAGGTGGTGGAATTCTTGGAAGATCTTTAGGAAAGACTTGTGGAAATTCACGCACTATAGGTATTTGGTCCACTTCAATATCAGTTCCTTTCTCATTGAAACCATAATACTCTTTCTCAGAAACCACAGGAACTTCATCAATGATTTCTAGTTCCACACTTTCCATTTCAGCTATTGACTATGTGGGTTCAAGCATAAACAATACTTCCCCAGAAGCTAATGTGAGTTCTCTTTATGCACAATTAATATGAACCTCATTCTTTGACAACCAATCCATGCCCAATACCACATCATAATTTGGAATGTTCATCAATAACAAATCAGATAAAATTGTTCTCTTTCCAAGAGTTAACTCACACTGAGTTTCTAACTCATTTATAAAGAGACACTGCCTTCCTTCCGTCTTGATTAACGTGATTTGAGTCATGTAATCAATGTGTAGATTCTGTGTTTGTGCAACACTCATGGAAACAATAGATATCGACGCCCCAGTATCAAATAAAACATTAACCAAAGTACCATTAATGTCACCACCACCCCGCACCTAGTGCGGTAGAAGCTGATGAATAGCGGTTGAGGGAAGCAAGCGATTGCAGTGACGTCGAGTCAGAATGGAGGTTTCTGAGAAGTAGCGAACCCAAACCCGACCCTTAAAAAATTTCTTGATTTTTATTCTCTAATGCGTCATTCAGTTTAAGGAGTTCTAATTAAGCCCTAAACCTGCACCCGAAACACGTTAGTGGTTATACAGAAAATCTTGTAATCACAAGCATAATAAGTTGAGCTCCGCTCAACACCAGATACTCTAGAAATGAGGCCCTCCCACTTCGTTGGGCAAGCACTCCCCGAAAAAGATAAATATATATAGACCATGAGAAATACTATCAACCAAAGTATGCATGCTACTAATACTATTACTATAGAGCCGAGAGTTTTCCATTTCAGAATACGTATTATGCAGGGGTAGTCGGGATCAACTACCAACTATCTTTCCCAGGCACTGTTGTTGCTGCTGCTAAAACACAAACAGTGAAGTTTAACCGTTAGTCAAAACCATATGCGTGCTCACCCAAATACTTAATTTCCACTCTAACATCTCAATCGAGACTACCCCCAAAACAGAATCAGAAACCACTATCTAAGAGCAATAACATACCTCTCGTATCAAATCACAATACGACCAGGCGGATCTACTCCGTAGGTCATTTACTAGGGTCTCCTAAAAAAATATGAATATAGTGGGGGTGAGTCCTCGAGAGGAACCCAGTAAGAGGTTAGGTAAGGATTAAGATTTTTAGAGAAAACCACCTGCATAAAGGGTTAACATGTCGTGTACTAACAATATATACATCCTAATATCACATGGTTAATGATATGCAAATGACACGATATGCAATACAGTACGTCCCATCGGACGACATCACCCACTCATCCCGAAGGACGGTAGATGGAACCATAATCCCCCGGTGGCTACCGGCCTCTCACGAATTCCCATAATCAACAGCCCCCAGTGGCATCAAAGCCCACATAATCTGATCGGGGTTCAGAACAATCAGTCGCATGGTACCAGCGAGGGGCCTAGGTTCCCCTTTATAACTGTCACGAGGTCAATCATTGACCCATAAATATCAGAATCATCTCTTGATCAATCATGATCAGAGGAAAGTGTTCCCGAGCTTAAAACCTGCACATCATTAACCTTACCATAGAACTAGCCCTGGGAGTCACTGGGCCTCACCCTCGACCCGAGTACTAGCCTTTAACTAACCTAATATGCATGAAGGTAGCCCATAACGCATATTAAGGAAGTTAAGCTCCTTACCTAATAGACGACAGAATATCCCGCGATGACCCGAGCAAATGAGGTTCCCAGCCACCAGATCTAAAACTAGACAAACAAACGCTTATAAGGCTTTGAACTTA
This sequence comes from Daphne laureola, assembly GCA_038382905.1. Taxonomy (NCBI): domain Eukaryota; kingdom Viridiplantae; phylum Streptophyta; class Magnoliopsida; order Malvales; family Thymelaeaceae; genus Daphne; species Daphne laureola. Next base: position 580 of record JBBYHH010222355.1, on the reverse strand, counting down.
ATAATTCTACCTTATTTAACACAAATAATAAATCTATTGACAAAAAGTCAAACAGTTGACCAGATTGGTCAAATCATGCTAAAAGTGGTCAAACAACTTGTAGTATTTCCTATCTACCACTTAAGCATCACAATAACCATTAATTATGAATAATTTCCATCAAAGTCCCTAAACTTTATCGAAGTGTGCAATTTTTGCCCAAGTTTGCATAAAGTGTCCAAAACCATTTAAATGCTACCAATTTTACACTTAAACTTAAAGAAACTAAATTTTTACTTCTTTTACCCATAATTACACACCAAGTCCTTAAACTTTCTCCAAATTACCAATTTGGCCCAAATTTTCATAAAGTGGCCAAAAGGGCCCAAATTTCGCATTTAACTTCAAATGAGCTTAACTAACCTTAATTTATCACTAATTACCAATCAACACTAAACTTTACGAAAATTTTATATTTTGGTCCCAAACTTTTAAAAAATGACAAAACTTTCTCAAATCATCCAATTAGCTCATTTTCACCATAATTAATAATTTTTCACCCAAATTCATGATTAATTTCACAAACATCAAATTTAGATCG
>JBBYHH010222354.1:0-22122 GCA_038382905.1 Daphne laureola | reverse complement strand
CGTGAAATTACTAGTTACCCTCCTTAATTAACTACAATATCCCTCCCTTTCCCAAAATCCCTTTGTTCTCGCGGCTTCTAAACCCCTAATTCCTAGTCCCTTTATGATACAGACTCCGTCCCTTCACCATTCTATTCCTAAATTCTTCCTAAATTAAATTCTCTAACTCTGATCAATCCACCACCCCTCACCATTGTCGTTGTCCTTCCACCGTCGTTACCTCTCCTCGCTTCCATCGTCTATCATCTGTCCAACAACGCTTCCAACGTCGCTCGATAGCCTCCCCTCAACAGCTGAGCCACTCGTCTTTGTACGCCGTTGCCGGTCATCTCCCTCCACCGTCGCAGATCGTCTCCATCCGCCTCAACAACCCAGCAAGCGACCAACAATGAAGCTCTGATTGTTGATGGAGGATTGTTGAAGACAGATCTGACTCCTTGTTGTGATATGTTTCATCTAAGCTCTGATTGTGTTTTGTGTTCTATTTTATCAATTTGATTGCCGTGTTTTTGTTTTTTGATGAATATTGATTGATCTGTTATTGTGGTTTGGATTCGATCGAAGGCTTGGTAAGTTTTATTTATTTTATTGGTTGTTGCTGGTAAGATTTTTTTGTAAGATTCTCAGTTTCGGCAAAATAGTAGGGGTGGTGTATGCTGTGGGTGTGGGGTGTTTGCTTATTTGGGTTCTTTGGAATTTCTTTTTGTTTCCTTGTAGCTATTATGTTTGGCCTTAAACTTAAGGCCCCAGGAACTGATGTTGCTCAATCTGTTATGTTTCTCCCTCTGGTTTTTTGTTTTTTTTAATGAGCTTCTCCCTGTGTTCTAATATATCACTCATTGTTTCAGTTAAAAAAAATTAAAATAAACTTTGTTGCTCATCCATTCAGCAAACAAAAACTACATCTAGATTGAATTCATGAGATTTTGCAATATTGTACTAGTATTTGTTCAGTATGTTTTTTTCTCGAGCCTTTTCGAATCTTGAGCCGAGCTCGAACATCTCACGAATCAATTGCTCGAGCCTGGCTATCTCATGTTTACGAGCTCGAGTTGAGCCTAAACAGTAACGAGCTTGAGCTCGAACCTGCTATGCTCGAGCTCGGCTCGGCTCGTTCTCACCCCTACTCCTACCACCTACAGCAACCACTTAAGCAAATGCCATAACTACTTAGGAAACACTGTTCCAGAAATGTTAGCATCATTGGTCAATTTCACGTCAATGATGGTTATTTTCTCCTTTGAACTAAGTTTAAGTCTTAACAACCCTGCTGTCAACTTTGCACTGTTCGGAATCTACTGTGCTACTGGATGGTGCCAACTTATTCCGACGTATGAGGAGGCTAATGGTGCGGCTCAAGGGGTTGCACGTCGGACACCTCTCAACATCGGTGTGGCTCAAGGGGTCGTATGAGGAGGCTAATGGTGTGGCTCAAGGGGTTGCAAGTCGGACACCTCTCAACATCGGTGAGGCTCAAAGGGTCGACGATGAGTCAGTTATGCTATCCCAGCCTCGGTTATGTAGTAATCCATCGTCGGTGTTGTCTGTTTTTGTGAAGGTTTACGTAGGTCTGCCTGAGCTGCATTTAAATCAAATACAATAATGTTGATATTTGAACCATATTCCCTTAGTTTCCATTTTGTGTCCATTCAAGTCATTCAGGTTTAGGTTATTTCAGTTTTACCACGTTTCAAGTTTCACCTGAATTGAGTTTTTGTCAAAATAGTCACATTGAGTTCAGGTTCTGGTCAATAACTTGTCGACCTTGAGTTTTATAGTATTAAGGGAAAAATACCATTTTTACCATCAATGTTTAGTCGATGGATCCTTTTTGCCACCAGTTCAAAATCGGGTCTTTTTTTATCATTAATTTATGTTTTATGGATTCCGTTTACCACTTTTCTGTTAAAATGCCACGTTGGTCTGACCTGGCGCTGATGTGGACGAAAATTAGATGACTTGGCGGCATTTTATTTGAACTTTCCTGTATAAGTGGCAACGTCTATACCTCCGGCAAACCACCACAGACGCCAAGACTGATTCGGAGGGCACTAGCCTTGACCCCTCATCGTGGACGAGGTCTCCCAAACGTTGTCCCGCCTATGACATCCTCCAGAGCTGACACTCATGTCCTTAGCCCCATGGGCTTGCCGCAGCATTCTCACTCCTCCGTCAGCCGACACTCAAATTCACACCTCCACCCTACCCAAATCTTTTTGTTCCCACGTTCATAATTTTTTTGAATCGAGTTTGTTCTTCGGAACTAAACAATTACTGTAGGAGTAATGCCCAGAATCCAATCCGCGGTGATGTGATTTTCGGATATGAATCATATTATTTATATAGTTCAATTATTATGTTAGTTTGAATTTTTGCGTTAATCAAATAACACAATAATCAATCTTATAATATATCGATATTCCTAAATGTCCATATTCAATGTGTTATAGTGAACATGGTTGCTATAACACATTTGAGACTAGCATAAGAGAAGATTCACATAAGTATTGTGAAGGCTGACTTATGGATACATAGGAGATGAACTATGTATTGGAGCAACCGTTCTGAGAGTATTATGGGATCATGGTGTGAACATCATAAGTGTATCTCCGGGATCATAGTACGTGTAGTCCTTCGACCTGGGATTATGAAGATCTGCTCATGTGAGTGACATGCTTTGATTCTATGCTCTATCCTTTGCTTGACCGAAAGAGTGTGATAGTTTCGGATGTATGACAATATCATGGAGTACGACTGTCATGAACCAAGATGAGATTCTTCACTCCCTCACCATGAGAGAGTATTCTCATGCACAAGATTAAACTGTAACGAGTATGCACAAGATCCGCATCTCGTGTCAATCTGAGAGTCTGAATGAAGGGACATGTCATGTAGATAGTATGATCATACCGATGGGTGAGGTTTCATCATGACGTCGACTTCGCATTACTTGAGTGGCAGTGATGTGTTGCTAGATATCGCTCATTGTCTGTAATGGTGAATGAGAATTCATAATTACTGTCAATGTGATGGGAACCTATAGGGTCGCACGCATATGAGTGAACTTGAGAGTTATTTAGTTAAGAACAGAAGTTAAGTAACTTAAGTGTCAACTTTGTGAAAGTTGGACACTTAAATACTGTGAACATTCGAGGCCAGGGACTAAAGGTGCAATTAGCCTAATTTTTTAGCAGGAGTCCCCGTGTGCTCTACTTATGAGTTGTTTCCCTCGTTCAGGATACACAAGTGTTAATAGGCACAACTCAGAAATTGCTCCTCCTGTTCTGGTGCTCTGATCTCTAAGGGAATTGCTGCTAGCACAGCAAGAGGGAGATCATGGATTCTCAAGTTGCTCAGTGTGGATACCATAGAGGACGGGTATTTTCTCGTCAGTGTCACACAGATCAAAATCACGTAATGTAATCTCTAAATACCTGGTTTAATTGTTTCAACAGCTGATCCTGACGGGGTTTCAATTTTTAAGACTTCCGTTGTGCTCTGATTGATGCATGGAAACCCCTACATGAGGATCACAGGGGTGGTGGTGACGACAGAGGAAACCAAGGTCTTCTCCCTTACCAGTTCCTTCGAAAGACAGTGCCACGTAAGAAAATAAAATGACACCCTGGAAATTATAATGGAGAGTGGCAAACGGGGTCCAAGTTTATTAATAGGAGTGGTAATTGGGGACCCTTTTTTAAAATAATTGAAAAAATGGTCCTTTTACTAAACGTTGATGGTAAAAAGATACCTTTTTCCCTCAGTTTAAAAATTTGAACATAAACAAAATCCCAAGGGATCAAAACACCAGGGCAGACAAGTTATCTAAGGTACGCAGAAATTCTCCCCTAGAGACACTAGACAAGTCCTCGGTTTATCACATAAATAACATCAGGGGTCCCCAACTAGATGATTGGAGGCAACCGCTCATCAAATATTTGGAACCAGGTCACGCGGATGGAACAACCGGTCATCAAATATGAACCACTGCAGTGAATGTATAAACCTTATTGCAATCAATAAACATAAAACATAGAGAATAAAGGATTACAAAACTAGGGAGAAGGTAACAGAAGATTACCCTGCACCTAATCCAGTTCGACGTCGGCAACCTCCGCTTAGAGTTGCCATTTGATCGATAACTGGAGTTCCCATAGTTGAAATCACTGGATGTCAAAAGGGTGACCATCTCTAGACTCGATTGACACCGAGAACATAAAACCCTAACTTAAATCGCCCAAATCGAGCGCTTCCTCACCCTAACCCTAAACCAATTTCCGCAAATTCATAAAATAAATTTCCCTCTTTCGTATTTGAGTAATCTTCTTCCAAGTATATAAATCCCCTACCCCTATTTGTCATCCAACCTGGATGCCACCTCAGAGTTAACTGCACACATGGCCAACAAATACACGCCGTCTCCTGGAATAACGACAACATGCGACCAAAAACATTTTTAAGTGACAAGAAAGGACCAGAGAACGTAAGTTCATGATTGAATGGGGATTTTTTCTAAAGTAAGGGTAATCTGGGTCTATTAAGCAAACATTGAGGGTAAAATATGACCTTCTCACAAATCACTAACATGAACACAAAAACTAAAGGAGTAGTAGAAGACACAAGAAATAGAAAAGTGATATTTGGTCGTGTATGGGTTCCAAAATCATTACCTATTAGCATGACTGCTTTACCTATCACATACGTGATCTCAAGGACTTAAAATAGAATTAAGTAACAAAGGATAATAACCAAATGCAGTTATACCTTAATTAGGGATTTTAGATTCTTCCCCAATTTGTAAAACGTGACTGAGAAGGCTATGATCTTCTTCAGACAGTTCAATGATGATTTGAGGCGTGAAACGGCTATGTAGTTTCTTCCCGTGTCAAATGGTGGAGGAGTATTCATAGAGCAAGTAGACTGGACGGTGGAGGAGTAACCAATCGGTGGAAAACTTTGAGATCGATGGCAACTAGCTTGTTCGGACAGAGAATCTCTAACCACTCTCCTTTTTTGAACAACTACAAGATAAATATGGAGAACGAATTCAAAAGGAACAAAGGCCGATTGAATATCCAACTTCATTTTTCTTTTGTTGGATGAACGAAATTATGGCTTCTTCATTAATTAACTGCCAATTTGCCAATGAGACAAGATCGATGAGCTGTTTGGATGAAATTGTGGCTTCTTTGAATGATATTGTGGTCAACTGGTGATTTTAAATTTTTTGAGTTGTGGAGATATCTAACAGTGGGAGGCTCCGAGATTGAGAGGGTTAGAGAGCAGTCATGCATTTTAGGTTTTTTAGAGTGCTCAGAGAGCAATCAAGCATTTTCTTTAGACAGGTTTTGTGGACCAGTTCAAGATGATTAGTGTAAACCGGATCAAATTATATTGGATTGAAAATATAGGACCATTTTTATTGACTGGTCCAATTACAACGGTCCTAAATGAAATTTTTCTTGTAGTGTATGCAAGGTCAATTTTGTTTTTTTATAAATAAGTTAGTATATGATTTTTAACTTAAGGTAATGTAGTGATGATATCTAATGTCACTGTAAAACTGTAATTGTTATGATTTCTGTTTTTCATAGAAATAATCAATAATTGCTATGTTTTAATTACTGACACTAAATGATAATTCGAATTGTGATGATTTGAGTTAGGTCACAAGTAATAGGTATTAGTCTCAAACTTTTAATAACTATGAATAGGTATCATATAAACCATTTGTTGTGACTAGAAAGCTATTGGTCACAAATATGTAACGTCAGCTGTGACTAGATTATTCATAGTCATAGATGTGCATTTTGTAGTATCAATATAATAGTCTCATTAATAACTTTGTAGATAGTTGTGACAAATATATATTTATGGTCACTAAAATTGTCACTTATTGTCATAAATTCATCTTGGATCAAAATAAATTTGTCACTGATAGCATGCTTTGTTGTAGTGCCTTCTGCAACCATCACCTCTACTAAGGTCATCAAATTCCTTTGGCATAGTTTGGTCTCTAGATACGGCTCTCCAAAGGACATCATCAACGACAATGGAACCCAATTCACCATCATCAAGGTTAAAGAATGGGCAAAACAGATGAGCATTCAAATGCTCTACACCCTAGTGGCTCACCCTCAGTCAAACAGTCAAGTCGAAGTCACAAACAAAATCACCAAAGAGTGTTTAAAGAAAGACTCAACGAAGCCAAGGGAAAATGGGTAGAAGATCTCTCAAGTGTATTATGGCATTACAAAACCACATCTCGAGGACCTACTGATGAAACACCATTCTCCCTCATGTAAGGCATGGATGCACTTTTACCAATCGAGTCAGAAATACCAACAGTGCAAACACTCTACTACGATGCGCCATATAATAAGACTGGGCTACGAGCCTAACTATATCTTATTGAGGAAGTTCTAGAGGGCATAAGACTAAGACTTATGACACTTCGACAAAGGGCCAATCTTACACACAACTCCAAGCTTCACCCAAAGAAAATACAATTAGGGGCCTAGCCTTACTCAAAGAAGAATTATCTAGAAGAAATCCTGGACAAGGCACCCTACGACCCAACTACGCGGGACCTTATATTGTGCACAACACATAAAGAGCGGGATTTTTCAAATTCAAAGATGACAAGGGAAAACTACTCAACCATTGCTACCATCAAGATGTATTACAACCATACTATATGTAAGCAAAGGATTCAAATCAATAAAGTTCAATTTTAAATTCAAAGTGCTCTGAAATGTTTCTACAAAATGAAGAGGGGCATGCTCAAGTCATTTGGAGCCTCCATACTCACCTACACTACCTACTTTTGAGGACTCAACTATAACCTCATTAGGTACATCAATTTGAGGCCCTTTTATAGGGACCTGATCTATCTCAGGCCCCTCGAGTTGAGACAAACGCAAAACATCTTAAGAAAAGTCTAAGCCAAACCTATGCCTACTCTTACCCTACAAAAACAAAGTATCATCATCAAGATTTTTGATAATTGTAGCCTCCAAAGACTTTAGGTCCACCTGCGTATCCATAACCTCAATCTAATGGTGATAGCATAAAAATCCCTCTACAAAGCAAATGCTCTGCTGAGCTTGGGCTTCCACTACTAAATCGGTCATCAAAGAAAGATCCTTCTGAACTTGAGGGACTCGTTCAGCAATCGATTTAATAAATCACTGGGGCTTTAAACTTTCCCCTCTCATACAAAAAAGTTGAAGACTCCCTTCAAGACCAACAACAACCAAGAAATCTTCAACACTTGAGCCTATTGCTTCACTCAGCTTTGAGGCGCAATCATCCAAATTTTAACTTGTCGTATCATAAATGTCTTTCACCACAATAATCCTCGAGGATAATTGTATAATAAGGTCATATTTGGATTTTAATGAGCCCTTCATACTCTTCTTATCCTTCTTAAGACCCTCGATGGACAATCTTTTCTGATCAACCTTCATCTTATAGTTATTGACCAAAGCACCCTGTTGCAATGAACACTTTCTGGAAGCAACTCCAAAATCTTAAAGAGCACACACCTTCATCTTAACTTGTTCCATCTCTAAAACATAGACATTAAGCTTCTCCTCGTAGGCCTTTCTCATGACCTCAATCTCATCTTCCTTCAAAGACATAACTTTCTTCAACTCATCAGACTATTCAAAAGACTTAACCTTCTCCTCTAAATTCTTAATATAGGCCATCAAGTCCTGGATTGTATTACGGTTTTGGACCATCCTCTCCCAAACACCGTAAGACCAAATAGTGGACTGCACAAACAAATACTTCAGAGTCAAAAGTAAAATACAAAGTGCAAAAAAGGTACAAAATTTTGAGAGACAAACACTTACAAATGACAGGGTGGTCATCAACTGTTTGGCCAGATCCTCGGTGCTCTCGAGAATCTTGGCCAAGTAATGCACTTGAAATGGACAAGTGATCTAGTTGCACACATGTGCAACCTTGAGGATCCAAGACCTCACATGCCAAAAGAAGAGGTCTCTGGTTTTCACTACCCCACTTTCTTCAATGACGCTTCATCTCGATCTCTTAACTATTGGTCCAAGCTTCAATATGTGAAGGCCCGAGCCTGTAAGGACTTTTCTGATATAACCATTCACAATACCAAGAATGCTAAGGAAATGCTCAACCTATTAAGTTAAACCCAATTGTATATTCCAAGTTTTAAATCAACCTATAGTCAGACGCAGACCATCAATTCTTGGACTAAGTCTCATCTCATTGCTCTAGTTTAAGAATCTCAACCCCAAATCCAACTGGCTATACCCAATGACAAGGAAAATCGTAGTGCATGAAATACTCAACCTGTTGAACTTCGAACAGTTTCATTCAATACACTTGAAGAGTTTCGAAGCCATCACTCCTCATTAATGATGGACTTTGGCAGCCTTGAGGACTAAAGAGTCATCTGCAATAAACTTGGAACTATTGGAAAATGAGAGGCTATTGGATTTTTAAAGATTAGATTGATTGACCAATGCATTAAATGGGAGGAGCATTTATTTCCCATTACATGACCAATTCATCAACGTATTGAGCACAAATCTACATTCGATTTTTGTCAGTTGTGTTATCAAGCTTGCTATACCTAATGACAAGGAAAATCATAGTCCACAGAATACTCAACTTGTTGAACTTCCAGAAGTTGCATTCAATGCACTTCAAGCGTTTTCAAGTTTTCACTCCTTATTAATGACAAACTTCAATAGCCTTGAAGACTCAAGACTCATCTAAAATCAACCTGGAACTAATGGAAAAGGATAGGTTATTGGATTTTAAAAGCTAACATTGATTGACCAATGCATTAAAGGGAGGAGCATTTATTATCCATTACTTGGCCAATTCCTCAACCTTTTTAGGACAGATCTTCATCTGATTTTTGGCAGTTGTTTTATCATTTTTTCATGAAAACATTAGGCTAGTTTTCCCTTTAGCTATGATAAAATAATGACTTTATAGTTTTCTTAAATTTTTACATTTATATCTATTTTAATTCCTATCATTAAGGAAGGAGTTGAAAAGACTTGTAATTAGCTTCTAGTGTTTGACACCTTCACCTATAAAAGGTTTCTAACACTTCTTGTTTGGAATAATCAATCAATCAATAAAATATATTACACTTTTACCTTGAAATTGAGAGTGATGCTCTTTTCAACCTATCTACCTTTTCCCACTCAATTCTTGTTAAGTTTTCTTGACAAGTCTACTAAGACAAATATTACCTTCTTATTGGAAGGAGGAATTTCCTTCATCTTCATTCCCTACTATAATTTTGGAAATGAAGGTTTTCTTTATCTTAGACCATTTTGGTATCAAGAAGGAGGATTTTCCAAAGGCATAACACCATTTTTACCTTAGCAAGAATTCAAGAAGAGTTGGCGGCCATATCAGTTCATCTTAGAAGCTTCTGCATTTGATTTTTTTTCCACTCTATATTTATCAACTTATTGACATTTCTATCTCATCAATCATATCTACCCTCGTATTCCTTCTTTTTTGGCTAGATCCACCCTTGTGTTCCAAGATATCCTCCCGGTGCACATCTATTGTTATCAGAGTAATCTGATCCCACATCAGCCATTCCTAAGGGAGAAGCATCCCTTCAACGGCCCACATTCGAGTATCTTTATCATCAAGGTTCATTGACTCATTGTGAGTCTTACTCATCACGGTATCCCAAGCATCCTCGTACTTCCACTCCTTCGTCTTAAAGTACCACCGCCATTCATTCTTATGACGGTTGATCATCAAAAGAGGGTGGAATCTAGCGTCCAAACCCTCAAGAGAACGGGGAACCTTAACAATGGCCTCAGAACAACCTCGGGTGTAGTCCTCCTAGCTTAAAAGGTGAGCTTTATGCTTGTTGATAAATTATATGAAGAGATTCATGATTTTGGTGAAGATATGAAGTTTTGATTCTAGTGTAAAACTCAAAACATGTTGGAAGTTGGATTTTATGCTTGAATATTGTTGTTGGGTGAATTTGAAGAATGTTTAGTACTTGAAGTTTTGTTGAAATCATTGTGGATGAAAAATGAAGGAATGGCCGAATTGATTATGAAGTTTAAACTTGATGAATGTTGATATTTTTGGTGGAAATGAAGTTATATGATGATGTTATGATGATTTAGAGTATGTTTGATAAATTAGAAAGTTGAAGAAATAATTTGGTGGAAAAATAGCAAAATGGCCGAAAGTTTTGGGTGGTTTTTAAGTATGATTTTTTTGGTGAAATCATGAAATAAAGTTGGTGAAAGCTTGCTAATAACATTTAAAGATGTTGGTAAAAATTTGGTTGAAATTGGAAAAAAGATAAACAAATTTGGAAGAATTGTTAAGTTTCGGCCGAAAGTGTAACTTTAGGAAAAGTTGAAGTTTTGGGTGAAAAGTGATAAAGTGTGGTGAAAATGAGCTAATTAGGTAATTTGGAGAAGTTTTGTCACTTTTAGAAAATTTGGGACCAAATTGTAAAATTTGGTAAAAGTTGAGGTTAAATGATAATTAGTGACAAAATGAGGTTAATTAGGCTCATTTGAGATTAAGTATGAAATTGGTGAAGTTTGGAGTGTCTTTTTTTCATAAGGCTGAGGCCAAATTGGACATTTGGCTAAAGTAATATGACTTGACATGTAATTATGGGTAAAAGAAGAAAAAGTATGCTTCTTAAAGTACAAGTGTAAAATCTATAACATTTAAGTTTATTTGGACACTTTATGCAAAATTGGGCTAAATTTCACTTCCTGGAATAGTATAGGGACTTTGTGTGTAAAATCATAAAGGATGATTAAATAATGCTTAAGTGAAAATCTGGATAAGTTACAAGTTATTAAACCACTTTTAAGCAAGGTTTGAATAGTCGAGTCAACAGTTGACTTTTTAGTCAACAAAGTGAAAACAGTTGAGAAATGTAGAAATTGTTTAACTATAAAAACTTACAACGTTTATATTGTTTAGTTAAAGGTTGGTTGCCGCAAAAAAAAAACCATACGGGCTCGGTTCGTCACCGGACAGTAGATATTGGTCGTCAAGTAGGTAAGGGGTTTAATTTCCTTAATATGCATTTTGATTTTCATGATGCATATTAGATTAATTAATGGCTAGTACTCGGGTCGAGGGTGGGGCCCAGTGACTCACGGGACTAGTTACATGGTAAGGTTAACAGCTTGCAGAGTTTTTAAACATTGGGACTTCTGAATTACATATCAGTCCAATGAGACTTTTGAATTACATATTAGTCCGACGCGACTTCTGAATTTTATATCAATCCAATGGGACTTCTGAATTGCATATCAGTCTAACGGGACTTCTGAATTTCATATCAGTCCAATGGGACTTCTGAATTTCATATTAGTTCAACGGGACTTCTGAATTGCATATCACGACATTGTACATCATTATCCATCATATATTAGGTTGTATAAACTGCTAGAACATTGCACGCTAACCCTTTTTGCAGGTAATGATTTTAAATAAAAACTGTGATCCTTACCTACCCCCTTACTGAGTACCTCTCGAGGACTCACCCCCAATTATATAATATTTTCAGGAACATCTGACTTATGACGCACGGGATAGCTCCGCCTGGTCATTCTGCTATCTTGTACTTGAGGTACAAACTGTCTACCGATTGTGACTTCTGTTAATAATTAGGGGGTAGTCTCGATAGAGACAATATAGTGGTAATTTTTGTATATGCAAAAGCACTCTTGATTGTCTAACGGTTATTAAACTTCATTGTTTGTGTTTAGCAGTAGCAGCGGCACCTGGGCGTTAGTCGGTTGTTGATCCTGACTATCCATCACAGTACGTACTTTACTCTATGGCTAGAACTCGAGCTCTGTAGTAGTAAATAACATAACACACTTAGCTAGATATTAAATATGGTCTTTATTTTATTTAATGTGGAGTTCACGCCCAACGAAGTGCGCGGCTCTCCTCGTTGATGTATTCCTAAAATATACCGCACGATTTACGGAAAAACCACTAACATATTTTTGGGTGCAGGTTCAAGGCTTAATAAAGAACGCGTAAAACTTGACAAACTCATTAGAAGTAAACAACTCTAGATAACTCAAGAAAATTTTTAAAGGGACGGGTTTCTAAAAAGGGCCACCACACAAATCACAGAGGTGATACGACGTCACCGCCGGCCACCCGATTCCCCGACCACTGATACTGTGAAAAGACGCTTCTGCATCAACGGGAATGGGGGTGGTGGTGACAGTTGCGATATGGTTAATCATCATTAGGTAAGGGATTTAACTTTCTTAATATACGATATCGATTCTCCTTATGCATATTAGCTTAGTTAATGGCTAGTACTCGGGTCGAGGGTGGGGCCTAGTAACTCCCGGGGCTAGTTACATGGTAAGGTTATCGGATGCAGGTTTTTAAGCTTGGGAAAACCGATTTACGGATCGAGACCGTCCGTTGATCAGACCGATCATGAAGAGACAGGAGATTTGATAAAGGTCTTTTAAGACCAGCCGACAGTTTCGGGGAGTGCACCCCCCATGCTGGTACCATGCGAACGTTTCTAAAACCTCAAACGAAATTGGCTTATTGCCACCGGAGGGCCGTCGAGTCCGTTGAGCCGTCGTGCCGTGGAGAGATATTGTTCCACCTGCCACCCTTCGGGATGAGCCAGGTGAAGACATCTGACCGGACGTAAAGTCGAGCATTCATAACATTTGCATTACATTAACCATGTGATATTAGGTTGTATATAATTGTTAGTACATTGCATGGTAACCTTTTATGCAGGTGTTTTAAATAAAAACTGTAACCCTTACCTAACCTCTTACTGAGTACCTAACAATGCGTTAAAATATAATACTTAAGAAAAATTTACAAGACCGGGTTTTGGGTTCACTACAACTTAGAAAAACCGACGTCACTGCAGCCGTCCACTCCCTTCCACCTCTTCTATCAGCTTCCGCCGCACCGGGAACAGAGGTGGGATGATAACATGGTATCAGATCTGAAGGTTTTATGGTAAACATGTTTAGGCAGGTAAACTCCGTTCTATCAATCGTTCTAGGATAGTTTACTTAAACCTTAGCTAACTTTATACGAACACTACCTTAGGGTGGGAGATAGTACTGGGCAACCTGTTGATACATATTTTTCATAATCTAAGGCTTAGGGTAGTGTAGTAAAACGTAAATTGTGCCAGATTATTCCATGAAGGATATGCACGTCTGAATCTAGAAATACATCATACATTGCATTTACTCTACAGAGCCATTAGGAACACTGCTGCTATTTTAGGTTGAAGTCAACCGTTAAAATTGTGCTCTTTCTTGTATGAATTACAGATTATGGTGAGAACTAGTCAAGAACGAGCTACACAACCAAATCCTCCTCCTCCCGAAAATCAAGGAAGGGATCCCCCTCCTAACCAGGGAAGGAGACGAGGACGACCCAGAAAGCAACCAGCCTAGCCAGTACCCCCTCCATACCAGGAGGTCACAATTGACCTGATGCAGGCATTGGGACCAATTTGGGCCATCCTGAATAGAGTCTGGATGAATGGAAGATAGGGAAATCTGCCCGTACATTAGGACCCATAGGGTCAGGTTAGTGAGGGTAGTGATGATGCTAATTATGTGGCCAGCGTGCCCGAGGATTCTGACGATCATGGTAACACATCACTTACCAGTTCTAGGAACTACTATAGGGATCCGAGACCTGAAGTAGAGCAGCATGTGAGCAGGAACCCTCCATGCGTTGCGAGGGTATGACAGGATGACCGAGCTGAGCACTCAGTGCATGACCGCCATGGAGATGGAGAAGATCGACTAGCTGGCCGTCATCACCAAGAAAGGGACAACGAGGATTCTGATTATTCCCACAGGTCTCCGAGGGCCTGGGTAGAGCATGTTGCAGATCCCGACAGAGTTACTTTTATGGAGCGCTTTCAGCGCCTCAACCCACCCAAGTTCATGGGCAAGGGTACAGCAGAGGTAGCTAAGTCGTGGCACAGTGACATTGAGCGCCTTTTAGAGCAGTTCGACCTCCCGTTAGAGCGAATGATCTCCTTGGCCATCTTCCACCTACGTGACAAAGCGTATCACTGGTGGAAAGGCGTGGTTGGTACCAGGACAGCACAGTATACGAGGGATATATGCCAGAACCATGGCATGAGATGGGATGAGTTCTCCTGCATATTCCTAGAGTGATGGATTGGAGCTGCTGTCCGGGAACGCAGAAAGACAGAGTTCAACCAGCTCTCCCAAGAGAGCAGGACCGTCGCAGACAACGAGCACAAGTTTGATCGAGTTATGCGGTATGTCCCCAAGTATGATGGCATGGAGAGTGAGAAGGCGAAGAGGTTCATGAATGTCACCACCACCCCCGATCCTGGCACGATGGAAGCGTCTAATGTAGAAGCAGATGTCGAGAGAACCGGACGGTGGTCGGTGATACGGAACACATAACTTGATTGGCGGTCCCAAAACCCGGCCTTAAAAATTTCTTTCCTAAATTCCTGACACGCTAACAGTTTTACAAAAAATTGCGCAATCAGATAATATACAAATAAAATGTTGAGCTCAGCTCAACCCAGATGCACCAGAAAGGAGTCTCGCCCACTTAGTTGGACAAGAACTCCACAAGAAAAATAAAAAAAGACAGATTTACAGATCAGAATATAACAAATCATGTAATGATACCTATATGCATCCTACGCCTACAGAGCGCAGAAATATACTGTTGCTGCTGCTGTTTGTAACAAACATAAATGTTAAACCATTAGTCCAAAAATAATCGTAGTGACCAAGAAAATAGACAGACAACTAAACAATCCTCCAGCCAGACTAACCCCCATTCCAGAATCAGAAACAAAATACTCTATCAGGGAGCCATATATCTTAAACCAGAACTCACAGAACGACCAGGCAGAACTATTCTGCGGTCAACAGACAGATGCTCCTGAAAAGTATAAGTTTATTGGGGGTGAGTCTTTGGGAGATACTCAGTAAGGGGGTAGGCACAAATAACGGGGGGAAAACATTTTAAAAGCATTTTGCCTGCAGAAAATGGTTAGTATGTTGTGAACTAGCAGATATACAATCCTAGATATTTCAGGAATATGAAATGCAGATGATATGATATGCAATAATTAGAAGTCCTGTCGGACATGTTTAGTACAGTCCCATATGTTAGGTCCCCGACCTCCATTAAAAGATAATCCTAGAATGACAGCACCTTACGGTGGCTTATTAGGCTCACTGATCAAGGGGCAGAATCGCGTGGTACCAGCGAGGGGTGTACGGCCCCAAAACTGTTAGAGCCACAAGGTGACTAGTAACCAAATAAAACAAAAGTTGATCCGTTGTCGATCAATGACACGAAATATGTCAATATGATAAAAGTCATGCATACCGTTACCGTACCATGTGACTAGCCCCGGGAGTCACTCGGCCCCACCCTCGACCCGAGTACTAGCCATTAACTAACTTAATACAAATGAAGAAAAATCGGCATTGCATATTAAGAAAGTTAAACCCCCTACCTGACGGATGACAGAAAAGTGGTAGATCCCAGACAAGTGAATCATTCCCACTACCAGAACTTTACTATTATAAACTCCAGAATTTCTGTACTTTCCCAAATCGAGGAATCTACAATGCTGCCGAAAATCTGGCAGCATTTCGGCTATATTTCCCCACAACCCCCTGAAATGGAAAGACAACAGAACATCCAGATTTTTCCCAAAATGTGCAGATTGATACCAAAACTTCAAAAAGTGGCAAAACACAAATTTTGCTCACTTTTTTCATATTTTGTGATTAATCACGAAAATTACCGAAAGTCACAAGTTTTCCCAAAATTTCCTAAACTTTCAGATTTCATCAATCTTCCACCCAAATAATTTTCTTCAACTTCCAACGATACTTTCATGATTAAATCTCCATTTAATCAACAAATCAACAACTAATCCGACATCTCACAATTTCATCAATCGATTAACAAAGGGAATTCTTCACAACTTATTGTTTTAGAAAACAATAATACAATTGCAAAATCCCCAATTTTTTTGCAATCTCAGAAATCAGATATTTAGAAAATTCCCAATAGATTCTTCAATTTATTACGCAGTGCAATAATTGAAGAAATTTGGATAAATGAGAAAAGTGGCGATTTCTCACCCAATGGTCACCGGAGGGCTCACCAGAGAATGGCCCACGCACCGCCGTCGCCACCGCACGCGCCACCATCATTGGAACCGCCGAAGAGTGGCCGCACGCGCCGTCGTCGCCACTGCTGGTGAACTCCCTCTGTCCGTCCGCATCCAACAGATCTGGTGCTCCAACCGGTTACCGAACAGAGGCCGAGCTCGCATCGCAGGAGACCCTCCAGCCGCCGTCGCGCTGGATGCCGTCGCCAGCCACCGTCATCGGTGTTCCATCATCGAGAATTTCACCGCCGGCCCATTTTGCGTTGACTCGCCTGAATCCCAGTGCTCCAGCCTTGATCTGCCGCTGTCGACGCCCTCTCCATCCGCCGGTGTGTCGGTCCAGGCCAACTCCACCGTCAAACGTCGCTTTCTTCGCCTCTATCGCGGTCCATCGATCTCCAGATCCACTTCGCACTACGCCACCAGTGAGGCGTCGCCAACTCACCGTCGCTGCACCGCACCTGGCACCGGGTGCCAGCCGCGCTCGCCGTCGATCAGACTCCGCCTTCGTCATCATCTTCGTCACATCGAGGAGCAGGAGCTAGATGAAGAATGACGAAGAAACGGATCGCAAATCTCAGATCTGATTCGATTTTCATTTGTTCCGTTTATTTCATTTTATTCCATTTTTTTTAAATACTAAAAACCTATTAATTACAAAATACAAATTAATTACTAACCCACTCTAATTAAGCCCACTTTAAAGCCCAATAAAGACCCAAGAATCACCAGCCTTAGTGATTTAACAGAAATGGGCTTTTTGTCCAATTGACCAATTTACCATTCCAAATTTTGGTAAAATAGATCAATACTCATATTTTAATCTCCTGATGCGGAATAATTTAGAGATAAACCTAAACTCACTTTCCGGGATATGAGAAACATCAGAAAATGTGGCCCGCACGCTTGGAAAATAAAGTCCCGGTAATTATGAATTTTTTCCCATAGCAATTTTCTCAGATTTTCACCATTTTTCCAGTGGTGACTGTAACATTCTCCCCCCCTTAGGACTCTTGGTCCTCCAAGAGTATCTTCAACTTCAATGTCAGAACCATTTCTGATCATTCTTACAGAAACTTGAACCGGAACCTAAGCGGTATGAAACGGTTCCTGAGTCCTGTCCTTAGGAATGGGTCATTTAGCAGAAACTTTGAACTAACTTTTATTATAGAACATTCGCCAATACTTCATTGCGATGAAGTTCGGTGCTACCGACTAACCTTCCCTATGTGGTCAACACCAGAGCTTACAAGTTCCCTTCGAACTAACCAATACCGAACTCACCAACATAGAACTTGCCAATTCTTAATTTATCAATACAGAATTTACCCATATAGAATATGTGAGACATCTTAATCTCAATTGTAGAACCATATCATTACCAGCACGGATCCCATCCTTAATGCTTTCCAAACCTGAACTATCATCAAAACTTTCGATGATCACCACACTAAATAGAATAGACTAGAACAGATCACCTGACTACTGTGGTACAGAACAGAACAGAGCAGATCCCAAAAGAACAGACCGAATCAGATCACCCGTAGGTGCACAACTGAATAAAATAGATCCTGACATATCTCCCGAAGGTGCAGACAAAACACCCGTAGGTGTAATCCGAACGTACCACAGACGTCAAACCCTAGATCTCAGATGAACCGATTTCAAACTTTCAGACAAAGAGAACGTAGTCACATAGTGGCTACATAATACAGATACCTTGAAAAGGCAATACTGAATCATGCTATATGATATGGGTCACTGCCAGATAAAACGGAATTCAAAGCTCCCACATGAGGTGATAGTGGGATTTCTCCCAAAGTCCTACCTCAAGCAGAATCCAATTTATCATGGTTCGTTTACCCCATAGCCCGAAAAAATTTCAAAAATCCTGCATTTCACAAACTAACTCATACAGACAAATTTAGTTTTTCCAAACAAAAATGTTCCAGCAGACCTCCTGTCGGTCTAACATTTTTAATAAATGTTACAGACATCCAAATCATGTTCTGTAAAATTTTTAATAACCTAGACACATAGGGATACCTACACAAAACGTTTTACCTCAAAAATCCCAGCCAATTGGTACAGTGTATTCTTGAAAGATCGGTCAAAATTACAGATTTTTTGAAAATAGCATCATAGGAGATCTCGAAGTATCGGAAAACCGAACATATCACATTTACCTCGAAAGGTGTTATGCATTCATTGCAACATTGGAAAAATTGGGTTGCCCCCATAATCCCTAACCTTAACTTGTACGTATAGAGTATTACTAATCTGACGTATTACATATCCGGAATGTAAACTTCAGACTTGCCTTTTACGGCAACATCACTGGTGTAACAACCATACTTATCGACAATCACGCACATGCGCGTCATCATCACCTCAAATCATTTGGGATATACCCACTTGACCAAAAGTAATGCACACTTCCATAACGTGACATAATCAAACTTGGAGGGGTCAACAAACCACTCTCCCGGTTGTGACCATACTTGCTGACAACCACTGACCTGCTGAACGTTAATCCTCCAACTTCCATTGAACCAACAGAGCACCACAACAAACCAATACGGTGCAATCCCAGTTTTACACATCCTACTGAATTTAGAACACCTTATCGGTGATTCACAGAACGGAAATGGAGACAGAACAAATTATTGGGCAAACTTGCCACAAAGCAAAACTCCAGAATGGAGTGTTGTAACTTGATCTTAAGTTGAAATAAGAAATGAAGCTGAAGTGGCCTACCTCAGAATTCTTTCCTTAGTATTGGCTAACAGCTCCAAAAGAAGAAGAAGAACTTTTGTTCTTCTGCGCAATTTATCCTAACTTGGTCCCGAACAACTTATCTTTTCCCAAGACAAGTTACGGGATCGTACTCCTTGGTGGCGTACTCTGAGGTTCTAACTTGCGACTTCAGAACAAAAGGGTGTTATACGAACCAACCTTATAACTTCCAGATCTCTGGGTGCTGGGAATCTTCACCAGCAAGTAACCTCATTGGTTATTTCCCAATTCTCGAATCAATCGAAGCTTCGTCAACATGACTCCTCAAACAACTCAGAATGTTCTTGACATAACTCCTTGATTCAACCTTTAAACACGGTCCACGACCCTTAACCAAAAATTTATTTCAGACGATACATCAAATTCCTTGGTGGTACAAAGATGGCTAAACAGAATGTCTATGTGTATGAACTCAGAATAATTACCAGACGACGTGGGCGTTAAGAAGATCATAATTCAAAAATTCATGATGGGAGTGGTGTACACTCAGTGTGTGACACAACCACAAAATTCAAATGTAGACTTAATGTTGCAGGCGCAACTCCAATTTTACTGACTTAAACAAAAACAGGAGATACTTGCAAGTTTCCAGTTCTACCAACTGTCAGTAAAACAATTTTAGAAAATTCCAAAGATGTATAAATATGATTCCGTAAATTTTTCCTTAAACTAGACACATGAGGCTACGCTTAAAAAACTTTTCAGATTTAAAATCCTTCTAAGTAAGTACAGTTTATTCGTACAACTTTGGCCAAATTTTGCTATTTTTTCTGAAAACAACTTTGTGTCTAGCTCGAATTCAATTCGCAATCCAAGTCTACGAGCCAAAATAAATCATACGAATTAATCTAATATAGTAGACTTAGTTGGGAATCCTCCTGTAAAATTCCAGATCCAATGGCCTCTTAAACACTGAGCTGATCATAATAGACCTAATGACGCACATTCTCGTCGACTAATTCTCCAACAATATTGACTTTCTCGAACCACCGTCTGTCAGGCGGGAGAGGTAGTTTAGACTACCTTCCAGGGCCTACCGGCATCCCATCCTCCGGATGCATCTCGTTGCACCCCGAGGCAATTGCCAGTTGTCCAACACAACAACCACAGACAGTACCGAGTCCTAAGACTAACCGGTACTCACTAACGTAAATTAAATTGATCTGAAGCGCCTCGTTGACCTTTGTCGTAATCCTATAGTTATTTGATGTCCTTAAGATGATGTAGAACGCAATTGCTCCTTTTCGGATCGCTTTGTTGATTTGTGTGTGGTATCATTGCGGTTGGTTCCTACGTCTCCGTGTCCATGTAATTATCCTTCTGTATGTCCTATCTCATTTCACTTTGCTTCTCTCCGAAGCCACTTGTTGTCGCGGCCGCCCATCTTAACAATTTTGTACTTGTCGTCCTTCAGAAAATATCATGGTATTTCCATTGCCCAATCATTTCCTATACCGATCCTATCCATAATCTAGCACATATAATAAAAATGGTAATACTATCGTCATTTGAGAACTTATGTTATCATAACTGAATTTAATCCTCAAATCTAGGTTCTTACTAAAAACGACCTAAGTCCTTTCATAAAAGATATACTAAATTCGGAAATCCTAAACAGATGGAAGAACAGAACATTTATGAATTAATCATAATTGTTACCTTTGGTTCCACATACTTTCACGTAATTTCAGACAGATCAGGCCTCGCTACCAGCGAGTATCTCCAAATAACCTGAAAGTTAATAACATAAAGAGCATGACATAACGGTTATCTTAAAGCAGACAACAGTATTTCTTAATGGCTCTATAGTGTAGATGCAATGCATGATGTTTTACTACTCAGTCAGAATAGGCGGAATCAAAATTCTGGCAGAAGCTTTCCTAATTTCAGATCCAGAGGTCCATTTTTCTAATGGACGAGTCTGTCATGATTTTCCAACCTTCCTAGGTAAGAAATATGCTTTAATTATGTCAAGTGTGTTTAGACCGGCCGTCCACTGTCCCACCAATCATTTCCAAGGTGGTTCTAGCAAAGAGGGGGCCCACCTCATCACTGAACCATCCTGGACACGATCGATGGAATAGGGGGCTTGCGTGCCCAAACATACTTAACATAAATCTCACTCTGATTCCAAATTGTCACAACCACCCCCGATCCCAGTGGGGGCGAAGGTCTGATGCGGATGTGGATTTCGGGGGAACCCAGCGGTGGTCGGTGATGCGGAACACTTAACTTGATCTGGTGGTCCTAATGACCTGGCCCTAAAAACTTCTTTCCTAATGTCCTGTCACATTAATAGATTTACGGAAAATTGCACAATCAGATAATATAAATATATAATGTTAAGCTCAGCTCAACCCAGATGCACCAAAAAGGAGACTTACCCACTTGGTTGGGCAAGAACTCCCCGAGAAACATAAAGCATATAGATTTACAGATCAGAATATAGCAAATCATGTAATGATACCTATATACATCCTACGCCTACAGATTCCAGAATACACCGTACTATACTACTGCTACTGTTGTTTGTAACAAACAGAAACATTAAACCGTTAGTCCAGAAATAATCATGCTTGACCAGAAAATAAACTGACAACCAAACATTCTTCTCGCTAGACTAGCCCCCATTTCCGAATCAGAAACAGAAAACTCTATCAGGGAGCTATGTACCTTAGTACCAAAAGTTACAGAATGACTAGGCAGAACTATTCTATGGTCAGAAAACAGATGCTCCTGAAAAGTATAAGTTTATTGGGAGGGTGAGTCCTTGGGAGGTACTCAGTAAGGGGGTAGGCGCGGATAATGGATAAATTTTTTAAAAACATCTTGCCTATAGAAAAGGTTAGTATGCAGTGGACTAGAAGATATAGAATCCTAGATATATCAGGAATATGAAATGCAGATGACATGATATGCAATACAGAGGTCCTGTCGGACATGTTTGGTACAGTCTCGTATGGATGGTCCACGACCTCCATTATAAAAGATAATCCCACAACGATAGCACGCTACGGTGGCTTATTAGACTCACCGATTAAGGGGTCAGAATTCGCATGGTACCAACTAGGGTTGTACGGCCCCTAAAACTGTCATAGTCAAAAAGTGACTGTATC